>JAJHUR010085746.1:0-35422 GCA_027495735.1 Lutjanus campechanus | reverse complement strand
AAAAAAAATACTGGATGGATTGCCATGAAATTTGGTACAGTCATTTTATTGACACAAACAAATAAAACATTTGGGTCCAAAGAATTAAAAAAAATATTGACATGTGCAATAAATCAATTAGTTAGAAAGGTAATGCAATTAAAAACATAAACCCCATAGTTCAGTTTTAGAAACTTGATGGTGCTCCAATATAGCAAGGCAAACATTTAACATAACTGAAACTCTTTTATCCTTATTCACAAAGACTGAGCTCTGTTCAGTGGAGTCATGTTCACATTTCTCATGGATAACCACATTCACGTTCCCCTCAGGAGGAATTATATTAATGTCAGTGATCCCCTTACTTCTGATCGGGTGAAATCATCAGGCCAATTGTAATTTGTCCTATACTTTGATGTGTCACACTCTGATCATTCTCACCATCCAGCAACTGCACAAACGGCAAAAACTGTGGTTTGCTTTGACAGGTTTTCAAAGGAGGGTTGTTTTTTTTTTAGCATATAGAGTTTTGCCTTTTGGAAATTGAGTGCTTACTTAGTATTGATATAGTAAATTAAAAAATTCATTCATGACTTTTTATGTAGTTGTATGGTTGTCCCAAGACACCACCAGTGGGCCTCAGGGAGTAGAAGGCAGTCACAAATGGGGATGTCATAGTGAAGGAATTTCCTCTACAGTGATTTATGCTGTATTTACAGCACTTACTGTATTTTTTTTGTTTTTGCAAATTATTTCATTTATGATAAATGAAGTAATTTGGTGCAGTAATTCTAAGAGTAACATCATCTGTGGATCTCACCTCATTGCTCAGCAGGAAACTTAATGGTCTGAGCGAGCGGACTGCTGGATGCTAGTCATATTTACACAATGTTGCGAAGTGAATGAATTCCTGCAGTTAGACCATTTTGTTTTCACACATAGCTGTTTTGTTATCTTCAGGGAATGTTTATCAAGTAAACTTATGTAAGCCTGCAGCAGCAGCACACACATACTGGTGCGGAGCAGAACTGGCAATAAAGCTGACACTGACTGAGCTAATGTTAACGCTGGATATATATTTATAAATAAGTTTACACCTCACGCAACAAAAGGAGTCACCTGTGCTCAACCTATTCCTCTTGTTAATTAGTTGACTTCAAATAAGGCTTAACATTCAGGGGTTTTTCTTTTGACTGCCCCACAATATTACAACAGTCCAACATCTCCCCAGTCAGCAAGTCACATTAGCCACTCAACATGCTAATGCCAAATTCAACAGGTTAATACTAAAAAAGACATAAAACATGGGAAAACGTAGATCTTTCAAGTTTGAAGTTGGATCAGAGACAGCGTGAACCATTACAGACCCTCGTATGGCTTGTCAAATGTTTTGAAGCACTGATACATTCATCTGACACACACTGCAGTGTAAAATAAGAAGGATATAAAAAAGAACCAAAAACGTGAACATAGTGTTGTTATCTTTGCTTGTCATCCCCTGCTGTTGGCTTGTCAATAGTTTGGTATTTCAAAATTTCGGGTTATTGCGACAGCCTCATTCAGAAAGTCCAGTTCTACAATTCCCCAGTCAGCTCCAGTAACATCATTCCAGTCTGACAAACTAGTGTTACCCCAGGCAATAATCTGTCACTGGTGGTATTAAACCAAAGTGGACATTGATGTCAGGCCAAAAGGAAAAGCCGTGACTACATAAACTGTGACAGGAAATTCAGGCTATGTTTACTGATGCTTCTGTGAAGCATATTTTAGAGGCTCACTTAGGGGTGTAACAGCTGCTCAAACACTTACTGCTGGTGGTTGGACAAATGACATCATGTCAAATAATGAGGAAGAGCCACTATACAGGAGAATCCATAGCTAATTAGAGCAGCTGGCTTTTAAGCCAGACAGTTTGACGAGGACATCAAGAAGGCATGTACGCCGTGTGTCGATACTGTTTATTTTGTTTCCTTTTGCACTCTCGCACCGTGCTCAGCAATATTGGATGGCTTTCATTACCTATAAAACAGACTGCGTGGACAATGAATGAACGCCACGTTGCGGTTTGGGGTTGGAGGCTTCACCTTATCTGTGGCCAAAATGATTAAAGTAAAAGCTACTCATTGTAAAATATTTCATGGCTGTAACGTCTGCAGCTCCCGAAGAAGCTGAAAGTAATTTCTATATCAGAAACCATGTGGTGGGCTTGATCTTAATTTAGTTTTCATCCTCATTTAAGTTGACATTTTGACATGATATGCAAAGGAATACCTACTGTTAGTCATGCTAATTAAAGTGCGTTATTTATCGGCATCAACTTGAACGATGGATGTAATTGCTGTGAAGGAACAGGGAGCTTCATTATTTTAAGGAATTGGCCTAATTGAATTAAGCTCTTATAACCCTTATCAATAAATATGTAATGAGGCGTTAATGCTCTGCATGTAAAATCACGCTGATCAATGTTGACATTTTCTCGGCTCTGCTCTGATTAGCCTGTGGAGGCCGGCTTCAACCGGGGAACGTACCTGAGCATACAGTAACATCATCTCCAACATTAATGCGTTTTTGATTTGATGGCGGTAATGCATTTCAGGCGCTGTCAAATATTTTGATAGGTCTCTGAATTGTTTTACTGCCCTGTTGCCTGCAGTAAGATTCAGAGACTGTAAAACCCTTCAGTCTATTCACTGAAAAATTAATATTTTTCCACCAGGTCTCACGCCGTCTCTTCTTCAACAGCATCGCTCTCATTAAACCCTAATTTTCCACAGCCGTGTCCTGTTCGCTGTGTGGTTGCAGTCCTCAAATAGAAGGGAGATGTTAATTATGTGGGATGAATTCTATCTTTAATTAATCATTAATGTTGTTTTACATTTCGCTTAAATTGGACTTAGCAGCAGACATATGGTGTGTTCCTATTCCAAAATGTTATATCTCCTTAGAAATAGCACTGCAGGGTAAGACAGGAATATTTTTTTATTATATTACGAGTAGTTATTTCTGACTGGACGTTGCTGTAATATACTGTATTGACTGTTATGAATTATAAAATAGCCATGATATGTCATCAGAGATTAAGGAAGAGGCTGAATGCTTCATCTGTGGTGTTCTTTGAAATTTCCATTCTGGCCTAGAACAACTGTTTTTAAGTTGTTGTTTGCCTGTTTCGTGTTAATTATAGTTCTAATCAATGCCGAATGTTTGACAAATGAGCGAGTGTCTGTTTATGAGTGATAAGAAATCATTAATAATCTTTTAGAAGGAGTAGATGTTTATAGCAGTTAAATTGAGCAATATGTTAATGGAGTCTGGCAGGCAGAAGGCAGATAGTCACTGAACTCCAACTCCAGAGTGTGTATTTTTTCAGGATAAGGGGTCAAGGCTCCCTCACAATGGCCCTCCACCTTGGCAGGATTTTGTGTTAAGGAATCCCTTCTCAGTATTTTTCTATTTTAGCTTTGAAGATAATAAAGTCTTCATAGTCGATCAGCAGGCCCAAATTGAATCTGCAGAAGAATTATTTAGCAGATTTTAGTAGAATCTTTCAATTTGAGATTTTTTATTTATTTTTTTTAATCACCAACAGTTCAAAACAGAGTGTGAGCACGGACACGAAAATACAAGGTTCAGTGTAGAGCAGAGAACAAAAATCAGTTTGGGAAACGTTTAACCATTAATCTCGCGTCTTCCAGTAATAACCACTTCAACACATCTTCAGACAAATGCACTGATAAATAACTGATCATGTGTTGATCACCGTTTTCTAACGGCCAAGATGATGTCTTGTTTTGTTTTGAGTACAACCCAAAGATCAGTTTACTGTCATAGAGGACTAAAGTAATCAGAAGCTGCAATCAGAGGATTTGGACTTCTTTTTCTTGAGAAATGACTCAAAACGATTAATCGATTATGAAAATAGTTAATGATTAATGCAACAGTTTACAACTAATCGTTTAATAGACTGATTATTGCAGCTCTACTAAAAACAGTCAATTAAAACAGCCATCCCTGTTTCCTCTCTTGTTGTTGCAATGTTCAAAAAATGTGCTCAAAGTTAAAATATTCCCTCCCCCTTTTGCTGGGGACCCCCTTAAATCCACTCGAGGACCCTTATTGATCCCTGTACCCCAGTTTGAAAACTGTATTGGTCTGTATTGTACAAAATGCAGACGTGATTTGAAATATTAATATGCCACAGAAACGGCCTCAGAAAGTCACCATATTACTTTCATTTACATTCCTTTTGGTGGATTCTGGCACTAAAATGCAAATATCTTCATTTTTCACAGTGGAACTGGTCACAGCGTGTCTTGATGAGTATCTTTTTTTGAGTGCTGCATTAACACAGAGAGTGCTGATGGGGGTTTTGCAGAGAATGAAATCATCAACTAATCATGTTTGCAAGGTCTGTGGCAGGAGTAGAGCTTTTCTCCTTTCACGCGTAGGGGCACCTTTTGTGAAAAGCAGAAACCATGTGAAGAAAATGAAAATGCAGGAGGAAGTGCAAGTGGACTGACCTTGAGCTAATGATGCTTTTATCGGCGATGGGAAAAAATAACAAGCATAACTGACCAGCCTTGCACATCATACCCATTTCTGTTCGTTTTGCCAGTCTGGCTGCCTTTTTTTATTTCTTTTTTTCTCTCTCCTCTTTTTTTTTTCCAAGGCCGTGAGAGGCGAAAGCTTTGAAGGACACTGCTGTGAACTTGGGGCCCAGTGCAAAGAGCTCAAGTCCATCTGTTTCATTTCTCCGGTTCCAAACTGAAGTGGGCTTCCTCTCCCCACCCATTGGTGTGAGATTCGTAACTATCGATTCTGGCAGCTAGGCAGCTCCCGTAATTAAAAAATTCTATGTGGAAGATGGTAAACACCGCTCAAAGCCAACTGTGGCAGGCCTCTTCATCCTTAATGAGATTTCAGTGGAAAAGCTAAGCAACCAACCCGAAGAATCAATAGATTCTCTCTCTTTCTCTCTCAAATGCTTTTGATAATCTTCTCTAAGGCTCTGATCAATTTGGGCTGATGCAACTCATTAATAATACTTGTCCAGGCCCACTTAGACTATGTTAGACTATACTTAAGTCTTAGAAAAGGATCTGAAAGAGTAACTTAGTTATACTGCATTCCTTAATCTTGGCACCCTGGGAACTTTATATATTTCTGCAACAGTAAAAATATGTTGTTTTTTTGTTGTTGTTGTTTTTAGTTTTTTTTTTTACTGTATTTTCAAATTAGCGTATTGCTTGAAATGAATGTGTAATTTATTGACGTATTCTTTTAAATTTACAGCCTGATACTGGTCACAATTTTGTCAATAAATTACTGTATATTTACAGTTTGTATTTGAATCTACAGTATACAGTATCCTGTATAATAATGATGATTACTATTACTACTAATTAGGGATGTCAGTTTCAGTAAATTATGCCTTCGACAGCCTGCACCAATTAACAGGCGACTAACCAGTTAAAGAAAAATGCAAAATGATGTGAAGTACGAGAAGCGCTCTAATCTGGTGCTCCTACCTCAGTGAGCTTTGACACAGCATTTCGAACTGCTGTCATTTTAGAGGTGCTTTTTTTGTTGGTTTTCCTGAGGTTTTTATTCACCATTTTTCCTCGTGCTGTGCTCTGCGCTCTCCAACCGGCCGATCCTGCAGCTTGAAGAGAGAAGCTGTCAGAACACGCCGTTTCCTCCCTGCGCACAGTAAGAGAAAGATCGAGGCTATTAAATAAACAGACACGTTGTTGCTATAACTGCACCTGATCTTATTTGATGTTACGTCATGCGCAATGAAGACACAAGGTGCACAAATTTGTAGATCTAGAGATCCATTCTAGACCGGGCCAGAGTGTCTGTGTATGCAAATTAGCCAACATCCATTAACTGGTCAAAAACATTCTCCGTGGTTAACAGATCAATGTTTATAATAAATAATATTTATTCAGATAAAAATGTGCAACACAAGCAAATTTAAGTTCCTGCATATCATCCAATGCAGGTTCGTCTGTGTCAGTGGACCTGAAGAAAAGATTACACATTAGAACAATAAAAACAATTTTCAGTAAAAGGGTAGAACAATCTTTTGCAGCCTTTATTGTGGAAAATCAGAAATAATTTAGATGTCGTAGTACAGTGTACAGTTAATTAAAAAGTAGCCTTGTATGGCTGTGTTTTTCAATATGGAAAACATAGAACACTCAGACTTTCTACCTCATAGTTGAATTACCTTCCAGCAAAAGCTGGCTTAATGTTAATGTAGGCTACACTGAGACAAAATAATATATTATATATATATATATATAATATATTATAACATTTACTAATTTTAGCTAGATAGAACTAACACTGTTCTAACATGAATGCCAGGAAATTGAACTGGAGAAAGCCTCACAATTGCTTTTTTTTCCTTGACAAGGATAATGCTATGTCATTTCCTAAGATTTTGGTTCTTTATGGCAGAACAAAAGTGGTTACTTCTGTTACTTAATGGAGGTTGCCTTATCAATGCAGCGCATGTGATAAAAGGCTGAGCAGGTTGTAGCGTGGCCGTGTCTTTGTGGTGTCTTTCACCTTCCCAAGATGTTCAGTACAGTAAAGTTCACTGTAAATTCCTGTAAATAATGGCATTCGCTCAAAGTGCTGTAATCAGTGTTTTTTTCCTCCCAGACAGTGACACTGTGTGCCTTCAATAAAGCATAATACTGTTCAGATTACAATGTAAATTTACATTAAGGATTAGGGATGTACTGATACCAGCATTAGGTATCGGTCTGGTGCTGTCCTCATGTACTTATACTCTTCAAACTACTCTTCTACCACCACACCCAATACCACATTAACAAAAAGTAGCCATTCAATACAAGAAATGTGATAAAACATCTAAAGAACCAACGTGATGCAGGCTTCGAGGAGTTTGTTTACCCTCTTTTCTTGGTTGCGCCGTCATTATCAGCGAGAGACTTATCCTCAGCATCGTCCACTAATGACTTCAGCAACATGCTGTAAAGTGCTTTCCAACTTAAACTGGCAGGGGAAGAAGCTTTCACAACTGTCCATGAAATTGTTTAACAGTCCATGTAAAACAGAGACAAACTCACAATGCACCTGTAGACTACATCCGGTGTCCCAACAAGCCCTGCCGGGCATAAGCTAGTTGAATGCCTCAGCTAATTAATCTGAAAATGATGAAAAAAGCACTGCTGCCACAAGTCTGTGATGCTCTTTTCTTGGTCGTTAGTGTTTTCCAGTCCTTTTAGCTGTGAGTAATCAGTGAGCTACAACTTCTCTCTGTATTCTTCTTTATTCTCCTGTTAGTCTTCGCCAAAACGTCCTGACAGTACAGTACACCAGACTTCACTCTGTCGAATAAACACTCTGCTGTTACACTCATTACCCGTCTAGAGCTGCAACTGACGATTATTTCCATTGCCGATTGAATCTGTCGATCATTTTCTCAATTAATTGATTAATTAATCTTGTCCTAGTCTTGTCAGTTGAGAAATAGGTCCAAACACGTGGAACGCATGGATGCAAGTCCACATGTTTTGGACTAGACCTTTTTTTCAAGTCTTTCCTGTAACAATTTTCAATATTGATTCATCTGTCAATTATTTTCTTGACTAATTCATTAGTTGTTTGGACCACAAGAAAATGGTAAAATTGTTCATCAGTGTTTATTAAACAGAAGCTGAAATCTGAGAAATTTGACTTTTTTTTTTTCTTAAAAAATTACAATGATTAATCGATTATCAAAATAGTGGACAATTAATTTAATAGTTTAATAGTAAAGAAACTTTAAAACTACACATGTAAAACATACAATTAAAGTAACAGTTAAAGTGCTGTAAATGATAATGAAATGATTATCTGATGTAAAATTGTATGTAAACTTAATTCTGCATGTCCATAATAATGTTGCGGAATTATTCCTTCTGATACATATAATGTACACAGAAGGCTGCGCAGCTTAATAAGGAACATAAAATTAACACAGTGACTTAACACAAATAACCCAAAAATGTAATGTGTACAATAACAGTTACACTATCAGCAGGGAAGAGCAACAACAACTTGTCACGTTTAGACTGTGAAGAGCATTCGATGTACCCAAATGTGAGTACTTGTACTCGTACTTTATAGTCGTAACTTATTGTGTGGGGAGGTGAGGAGGACCAGTATGTGAGAACTATAGTTGACTGCATCACTCAGCAGGTGCTAGACAGTGTAGGTGTCGTCTAATTAAAACTTCGGTCTTTATTAATGTCTCTTCTGAGGGAGGGGCAAAATCAATAAATCATTTACTTCATTTTGTACTTTCGCAACAACTTATCTGTACACGGCTCCCCAACTGTACTCTTACATTAAGGTAAATGCTGTGAATTCAGCAAAGCAATGCACTTCTCCATAGGAACCGTGTGTCTATTTCTGGCCCGTGGACGTATGCCAACATGTGGTATGGCACAGACATACGGAGGGGAAGGGAAGAAAGTGTGCCAGCATCGTTATCCAATGCTAGCTTTCTCACCGTAATGAGCTGATGATCACACCTCGGTGTTTACCGGTGTGACTGACATCAGCTCTGCAGGGAGCTGCTCATCAGGATAAACAGCCAGGTGAAAGTAGAAGAGCCGGGATGAAGAAAAAAACAAACAAAAAAAAACATTTATCTTCCTCCTGGACCATTACCTCTTTCAAAATTACCCTAAAATAAAGATTGTGACACTGGGATTGCATTTTCATTATTTAACTCTCCCTTCCTGTGCCAGGTGCATTTTTTAACAAGGTGAAGAAGATTTAATATCTCCGGTGCCCATAATTGATGAGCATCCTCACATTTCTATAACAATGAAAACAAAACTCGCTCATTTTCATGTGGGTGAGGCCTAATTTCCCCGAGGTCAAAATGCAACAGACAATGATTAACAGAATTCCTGCTCATTTAATTTCAAAAATCATTTTCAGCATGACAACTTGCATTTATTACCGCAGAGTGGTGAGGGATTTTTTTATGCCAGAAGAATAAAAAAGAATGTGACGTTGCATATTCCTGTGTGCTATATTTAAGCCTAAGCATGTATAATATATCACGAAGAATTTGCATAGCATTTGTACGAGAGCAACTGTGCAATAAATTGAAAAAGGTAACGGAGGAACAACAGAGGGAAATCCCAGTGGACCTTAAGACTCCGAGGCAAAGTGTGGAAAAAGTACAGCAGCCCAAGCAGCCCACAGCTGGAGATAATATTGTCAGTAATTACTTCCATCCCTACTGGGCAGAGGACCTCACTGTTGTCTGTTTCTCTGTCATATCTGGGCCAGCCGCTCATCTTATTCCAGACTGCATCGGCTCTGTCAAGCATCAACGAGGAAGGGGAGGCATTAGTGGACCCTGGAGAGGAGCGGGATGAGGTGATAAGAACATCACAGGGAATCCGCCTCATTTAATGCTACACACTGCTGAAAGTTGGGCGTCTCATCTCTATAAACAAGAGGTGTGCGCAGTGTTTTTTGTTTGTGCGTATGTGTGAAAGAGAATTATGGCGTGTGAATGCGTTTCTGTTAGTTTAATCCTATTTACACAATTTTGTGCAATTTGTCACCCGCATTTGAACGCTACAGTAATAGGGCATGTGTAGAATGGTGTTTATAGGCACATTATTCTGTTTCCTAATGCACAACAGAATGTGTCATTAAAAACAATTATCAACAGATGTTTGAAAAAATGCTACCATCCAGTGCATTTAGTGATTTTTACTATAGCACAAATTAAAAGCCAGAGATGGATGAAGTGTTTCACTAATTGCACAAACTCTTTTAGCACAGTCATGATGAAGTAATAAGCTACGACACACCGTAATTTACGTTTGTACAAGTATGTTAAGTGGTATTAGGCGTGATGTAAATCAGGGCTGTTTGATTTTATGAAACCACTGTAACGGACCACTGTATTAAAATAAAGGGAATGAAGCAAAGTCGTGAGCCAGTAAGCAAGTCGTGCGTAGGAAATTCATCCTTTGCAGCTCTTTACCCGTTGTATTCCCAAGCATCTTCCACCCCATTTACACCTGGTATTAAAATAGGACCTGTATCTGGATACGTTATCTGGATAATAAATGAGGCAATCTTGCCTTTGCATTTACACCTGATATTTTTAATGCATTCTCATTATCCTCATTTAGATCGGATCTCATTTCTCTGGAGAAAATCCTGCACATGAGTAATCTGAGGTGGCGGAAAGTGTAAAAAAAAAAAAAATGCATGTCCAAATCTGACAAGTACTAGGTGATAAAAGGAAGAACATGTCAAAAAAACAAAAGAAAGGAAAAATAGACTCCACACACTGGGAAATGCTCCCATGAGCATTTATTTAACATACCACCGGGATGTCTGGGCGCTGAAGAAGGGTGCGTTATACATATTTCCTTTTTTCCCTCCTCATTTAAGGTGGAGTTAAATCAGGTCCAGACTGCCAGAGTTTTGTGAGTTGCTGAGTTAGGGGATCTTTATAAACTTTGTGAAACACTGTCGATGACATATTCTTTATTATTTGTCCTCTCTTGTTAATTTGGCACATGTCACACCTTTAGTACTTTTATTTCTTTGTATAAAAATACTGTGTCACTTTGTCCTGGTGTGTGTCAGTAGCTACTGATGTGGAGCTTACTTTGTGACTAGATAAGTTATATGGCTTGTTAACAGCAGATCAGCTGCACAGAGTGTAACGCACGTCAGCTATTTCTTAGTGCATATCAGAGTCCTGCACAGGACCAGTTTTCCAAACCCGCTCCCGCCCACACCTGCAAAGCTGAGATCCAGAACCGACCTGTTACCTGCAATTATCTCTAAGTCAAATCTGCAGCCACCCACAACCGTGAATTTAATAATCCCTGCGACTCGCGCCCGTAATTAAACACACATACAGTCGCTCACTTGTCACTCACTTGTGTTCTCAACTGGCGCAGCGTCTGGGCTCCTGCAGCTGTCAATGTGTTTACATAGTTACGACGAGCCTAGCTTACGGCTATCAAAAAGTGAAACTTTTTAAAAGCAGCAAATCCACTGAGAACCTTATTTTCACAGCTTTATAGCGCACAAAAATCCAATATATATTGTCCACAATATGGTATCCTGCACTGGTTATTTTTGCCTTTATGTCATCCATTCTAGCCAGCAGCTAGCCTCTGTTGCTGTCAGATCGAACAGTGACGACCCATTGTGTAGGATGTGGGGGTCAAAAGTCGTATTGTAAGGCTTTGACAGTAAAAGTTCTGCTGACTGATTAGGTTTAAAATTCTGCACAATCATTTTCATTTCTGATTTCTGCAGGGTAAAAACATATTACTGTGCGTGTTATATTATATATATTATATTAACGTTTTTGCTGGTCACCCAGAGGGTATGGACTCTATTAGTCATTTCACACTCGTATTGCTTTCATTTTTTTGGACAGTTCTGTTGAATAATGCATCTTTGGGTGCTTTCATGCCACAGATAATAATGTATTGTAATTAGAGGCGTGTTCCTAAGTTTGAACATCCTATACTTTGTTAGTTAAATCCAAATAACTGTGTCAATTTTGTGTGTATGGATGGCGGCAATATGAACCAGTCTGCCTCCATGTGGCAGACCACATGATCATGATCACGTTCCGATCACCTCGAATTAACATTATCTGGATAACGTGTCCGGATACAGATTGCATTTCAATACCAGGTGTAAATGGGGTGTTTGAGAAGCCATTATCATTATCGTATAAGCAGTGAAATATATTATATACCAGTGAAATTGGAAATATTAGGAGTAAAATGTTTTGCAGGAAAATGGGGAAGTGAACATGTGTTTGAATGGAAAAGGAGCTAAAAAATAATAAAGCTAGCAAAGACAAGTACCCGCCAAATAAAACATTTTAGATTTATCTTATCAACTGATTGGAGATAATAGAAAAGGGCTTTTTATTTTTTATAACTCATTTACTCAGTAACACGTTTGACATTTGTCGCTTTGCGAGCTCCATATGTTTCAGCATCATGGTAGCAAAGTATCTCATTAACGTTACCCATACTTAATCATTTTAACATTTGGTTGATGGCTTAATCAAGCTGTACCAATAATAATTTTGCTAGGAAAAACACTGCTAGAAACACACTTCAATATGGACGCTAGTCGAGCAGTCTTCACTCAGTGCATGTTGAGAGAGAGAGCTCAGTTTCATCAGCAGTGGGTAGGCGTAATAAATTCCCAGCCTGATATGCAAAGAACTGCTTTACTTGCTCAGTGTAGTTTTGGCTAAAGTATTTGGCTTTTTAAAATTGCTCATGAATTAATCACCAAGGTTGCAAAGTTTCACCCAGCGCTGGACGAGCCAGCGTCAATTAATATGAAGAGACAGAGGGAGAGCATAATTTGAGATTGATGAACTGACTGACCTGAATTTGGCTAATGAACAGATTATTTTTCTTTGTGCCAAGTAAAGGTTGTGCCCAGACACCAATGTACACTGTAGCTGCAGTATGAGCTCACCTATGTGAATGTGTCTTTAGGAAGCAGAATCTAAATGCTTTGCCTGTAATTCACCTCTTTGTCATTTCCCTAATTATAGTAGGTTCCTTTTGTACCTGTAATTTCATATCTGCAGCTAATAAAAGCTTGCGGATCTCGCATGTACTGCACACTCGGCAGTTACAGCAGCTCCCCCATGCTGTGCTTCAGATGAAGTCATTGCATTTTGGATCAGCTCAGTGTCGGTCTACGTGACTCAATAAGAACCAGATTCAAACTTCAATCTGCCAGGTGACACTGGGTATTTGTTTTTGACAGCTGATCCTAGAGTGACTGAATACTGAATTCATAAAAGGCAGTTATTTTTCCACAAATACACATTCATCAGATTGTCAGATTTCACTGTCAGTCATTTTTTAAAGATCAGAACTACTGCTTTTTTTAAAGGACCAGTGTGTAAGGATTTAGTGGCATCTAGAGATGAGGTTGTAGATTGTAACCACCTGATTATTGCTCACCTCACCCTCCTCTTCCAAACATGCAGGAGAAAATATAGTGGCTGTGAAACTCACAAAAAATGCAAAAGGCCCGTGTTTGGTTTGCTCGTTCTGGCTACTGTAGAAACATAGCAAAACAACATGGTGGACCCATCCCCTCTGTAAATATAGACAGCTCATTCTAAGGTAACAGAAACACATTGATTCTTAAATTTCTATGCCAGCCTACGTGAGTATGTTTTAATGCCTTTCTTCGTCATCTGTGATGTGGAAACATCACATCTGCACACAGCAAGAGACAGTAAAAGTGTCCATTCCTCTGCTCACAGCTCAGGTATAAAATCCCAGCACACCACGGAGCGTCTCCTCTGCCAGGCTGCTGACAGCGCCGTCAGCCGCTTCAGCGCGTCGCCTGCTCTGCACACTCCACGGTGCGCTGGGATGGCTAAAGCGGCTGACAGGGTGTCACCTGCCTGCCATTTCTATGAGTTGGTTTTGTGTTATTTGGTGATTTTTAGACTCTGTAAAGTTTACAACCTGCTCTGTGTACAAAAACACAGCTGAAAAACAAGAGCTGAAACCTGTTAACCAACCACTCATTTCACCTTCTCTCACCAACACATGCACCAGCCATAATAAAACTATAATACCTGTACATTTTTGTAAGCTTTAACTTTTTATCCTGTTATTGGAGTAACACACTGATTGACAAAAACAAAATAAAAACAAACAAACAAACAAAAATGACTTCTCACCATGAAGGAATCTCAGTCAACTGAGGGGTCTCTGACTGAGCTGAATCTTCAACTTTCAGAGGACAGCCCTAGATTATACACTAGTGCAATTATTTTGATAATCAATTAATCGGTTTGAGTGATTTCAGAAAACAAAAAGTCAAAATGCTCCAATTCCAGCTTCTTCAATGTGGACATTTTTTTGGGCTTCTTTTTCTCCTCTAGGACATTAAACAATATCTCTGGCTTGTGAGTAAAACAAGACATTTGAGGACGTCATCTTGGGCTTTGGGAAACACTGATCAACATTTTTCACAATTTTCTGACATTTAAAACATACAACTATGAATTGGTCAATCGAAAAAATAGTCAGCAGATTAATCAACAATGAAAATAATCGTTAGTTGCAGCTCTATTATACACTAATGAGCACATACTGATGAATATCATATTCCGTTCCTGTTATATTCTTCCAATAGATCCCCCTAAGTCACAGTGGACCTTTTTAAAAAGACGACTGTGCATTGAAGTGGACAAACTAATCACCACCGCTAAAGATTTAGTTGAAAACTGTCAAATTGATTTCTCCGGTGGGAAAACAATTCCTTTGCGGGATTTTCAGAGCACCCAGGCCTGGAAGAGTGGGAGGAGGAGGCGATGGAGGAGGAATCTCTGTGGTGTCTTTGCAGGGCAGCTGTGTTCCAGCCATCCTTGACCTTTTTTTCTTCTCAAGACTAAGTTTCTAGAGAGAACTCTATCAGATAATTACTCCTGGCTTTAACAGAAGTCCTGAAGCTCATGCAGTCGATACGGTAATAGGTACTGGATGATCCAGCCAGGTGGATGTTATTTTCTCTGTAGCAAATGTGGCATACGTACGTGAGCATCGCATTAGTTTAACATGAGGTGGAAATAATGCCACAGAAAGGTGATATATGCAGCTTCCTTGCACCTGCTTACTAATAGATTGTCGACGGGTGGGGGGAGGGGATGATCTCAGAGCTGTTTGCATCATCGGCTTGCGCGCACGAGTGAATCGATGCATCGACACCGGGGTAGTTCTTGCACCATCAGTCAGCCAGCCCATCTCATCACACTGTTTATTCAACCACGGTAAACAATAACAACCTTCATGCTATAGCCCAAGCCTCTTCCTCTAATTACTGAAGCATATAGGACCAAGACGTCTGCACCCGCAGAGTGTCAATGTGCTCTGGCTCTCACAGAAGGAGCAGAGGGATGCTCCAGAGCAGGTACCGCGAACGTATCCTCACATAGCTGCGAATGAGCAGATAATGGGCTCATATGCATAATACTGACAAGGGGGTTAGATTGTGCTTTTCCTGCTCACAGACAGCATGTTGTGATCCGCTAAGTAGAAGCCTGGATTCAGCTGAAATTAGTCAGTGCTTCTTGCTTAAAGGGCACGGGGCAAGCTAAATATATATAGCTTTGTTTATCACGCTTATTTAATGTAACACTTTTTATAGACCTACAAAATGACCTATATTGTTGTTTTTGTTTTAAATACAAAGTGCTGACAAGCCAGCATGCAGGCTCTTTAAACTGGTGGAAATGAAAGTGAAATCTCTTATTCAAGTGAGAACGTATGTGCACTACAGCTGAAATGATTAGTCACTTAGTTGATTGAAATAATAATAATAGTAATGATAATAATAATAACTTTCATGGCAATTTTCAAAAACAGGTTGTAAAGAGCAAAGACAGAGAAAAAAGAAATGACATTATAAAGTACAATTGATGCAGTTTGAATAACAAGCAAGGTCTGAAAACCTAAAACACAATAAAAGGAAATTAACTAAATTAATTGCCTGCTATTTTGATTGTTGATGATTCATTTAAATCATTTTTCAAACAAAAAAGTCAAACATTTTCTGGTTCCTTATGTACACTTGAGGCCAACTAGGGCTGCATGATGAGGCAAAAAATTTTGGCAGATATTGCGAAGATTATCATTGAGGGAAAAACAATTAAAATCATCATGTTATATTATAATGATATAATGATTTTAATTGTTTTTTTATGCCATTTGTTGGGCTCTGTATGTATTTCACTGTAATGATGTTTTGTCACATATTTTTCCTTCATTAAAAAATTGCATCTTATACGATTTGAATTTTGTGATTTTATAATATTTTGGTTAATTGTGCAACACTAAACTCAACTAAAACTGTAGTAAGAAATCTGAAATGCAGTTGGCTTGTGCATTCATGGCTATTAAAGATGACATTTGGTCCATTAATAACACTGGGTTGAGTAGCCATTACTGTGACTCAGAAGTGTCAAACGTGAAACAACGGATCATTACATTGGAAAGATGAGATTAATATAGACAGCGAGATAAGTTTAATGGGTACAGTAGTTTTCCCAAAGGGAGAACATGTGACACAAAGTCAAGCAGGTGACATGTGAAGACCAATTACAGTGCCTGTACTGCCTGGAACTTGGTGTGTTGCACCTCAGAGTGCTCCCCTAATTCAGCAGCGAAGATCCGTTGCTATTAATATTACACTTTCTGCTGAACAGCAAAGGACATCACTGCCTCAAATTGACAGAGGCAGACAAAGGCCAGTAATCAAAAGCCCTTCTATTGTAATGAGGCAGAAATATTAAACAGTACATCCTTGCCTTTGATCCACGGTATCACCTTTGGGTATGATAATAAGATAGATGCTAATGTGTGAAGTGCTAACAATAGAGACTAACTGCTCAGGATGGGGGCTGAATGCTGAATATGAATTTAAGATCCGGTCACACGAACTAAGTTTTAGAGCATCCAATCAGATCTGAGAGACATGGTAGAGCAGTGATGGTCGAGAACTCCTTGAATGATCTTACTGATCTGCGGTGTACCTGCAGTATGGGGGGAAAAATCACCAAGCCAACAAGGGCTTGACTATGAGTAGTGAAATGTGTTTTTTTCATTTGGATAAACACGCAAATTTATTGCCAACCCAGGGATGAATCCTGACATACATGAGGAACACTGCTAATGAACCAAACAAACATTTTGGCTACATGCAAATATCAAAAGTCGCTGTTGTCAGCCTCCATCATCTTCTCACCACAGTGAACACAACAAAACAACAACAAATCATTTGCCACTGTACTGTAAAGCTACAAAGAGAGCCAATTCATTTGAAAACGGGGCTGCTTGTTAACTTTATGAGGTGCACATTTCAGTGCTCAGGCTTTAATATAATATATAATACAGCCGAGACACAGTGCTCTTGTAACCATTTACAATGAGATGAAATGCAATTGGCTGCTAGGATACAAGGTTAAATGGGCCAACACTGGTTTTCAGTCAAGTGCCTAATCCAATGCGGAAGGCAGTCAAACAGCCTGACAGAAATGCACAAATATCAGCTGCAACATGATTAAGCATCATCCCCTTATTTTCAAAAGCCAGCTCAATTTTGATTGACCCGTGCTTCTTTATATTTAGGTACACACAGCGGGTCCTTTGATCCTTCAGTCAGCACTGTGCAGAGCCTTCAGCGTGAGAAAAAGTTCCTCAAAGTAAAACCTAAAGTCTGCTGGAAAAGGAGAGAACCGACTCAAGAGTCTGTGCTTGACACTTCACTAATTCTGACTGTAAAAATGTACCAGCAGAGAGATGATTAGATAATTAAAAGTGCTCGAAGTGCCTTTCTGTTTTGGGACATTCTAAATTACACACATGCCAAAACACATGCTTCGTCATTTTGCTGCTTAATCCTCCAACAATATTCTGGATTTGCTGTTTGTTTGCTGTCGGATTTGCGAGCAAACTGACTGTCTGAACTGTCCTGCTGTTGGATTACCTGGTTCTGGATCACCTGAAATTGAGCTTTTTATCAGCATTCAGGACTGTCGGCTCCTGCTGCAGAACAGCTGTTAGCTTCTGGGCTGGTCATCAGCTGTTATAGGCCACATTTAGACTTTCAGTCAGGCATTGCGGCGAAACTTTGATATGATCATGGTACCAAACATAATGCTTCAATAGTATCGAGTATTGAAAAACGCCCTGTCATTCAATACCAAATTTTTCTTCATCTGCTCCCACGTCTTTGAATCTTCTTCCTTTAAAGTAATTGTACTGTAACATGCAATGTGTTTTTGTTAAAATGGGTTTTATAAAAATGGTATTGAAAAAAGTATTTATTTATGGTCCTGCAAGGTTGACACTGGATGAGGTGAGGGACCACTGGTAGTGAGAAAGATGGTGAATCCGAGAAATAAAACATGATGTCCTGATTGCTTCACAGTTGTCATGTTCTAAGCACAAATAAACACCCCTGCGCTGATCACCAGAAAGTCTGATTCTGTCTGAATGTGGCTCTATTGTGTTTTCTGCAAGAGACTGGGTGCAACCAGGTTGCCAGGAGCTTTTTCCTACCTTTAATGTTGCCTTTAGCTTTGTAGTGTAGCTTTGTCTCACGCTGGCTGTGCCTTCACTGGAAAGCCAGATCTTCACACAACATGAGCTCACTTCTTCAACTTACTGAGTGCGTTACCCTCCTGGGTTTCTGAGACTGACATAATCTGATCCTCCTCTAGTTTGGCACTGCCACCATTAGAGAGGTGACAGTGCTATAATCTCTGGTTGTTGCGAAATCTTTAGCAGCCTTCAGGAAGGATCTCTGACCCTGGCTGGGAGCTAAACCTAAGCAACTGGCTTGCTTTACACCCTCTGTGTCCCGGTTTGTTGTTTCTCAGAAGTTCTAACAGTCCCAGACACCCTGGAGCTGTCCACTCCGGGGACTGATGTGTGACATAGGGTGGGAGTGCTCCGCTTTTGTTGTTCAGTCTGTTGTCTGCAACAGACAAACACATTTCACCCTTTTGCTCTCAAAGTGTCTTTTTTCTCCAGTATCTTTGGATCAGATTCTCAATGAAAGCATACACATTTGACTCAGCCCATGAAGAAGATAATACTTTAGTACTTAATGATAAAACTTACATAGTGTTAAAACATTGCTGCACTAACCTGTATAGATTGAAGGGTATGGGTGGGTGATATGGCTTATAAATAGTATCTCTATTTGAGGATATCCAGCGATATACAATGTTTTTCTAAAGTAACATCATGAATTCTCAAATAGTGCAAACACATGACGATCTAATAGAATATGATGCATTGCTGTTGATTAAACTACCCAACAGTATATAAGGTAAGTCAACCTTAAACATCTATAGCAGTAAAATGCAACAAAAACTTAATATTATATCATAAATAATATTAATACAAAAACATCATATATAATGATAAATGCTGACCGGTGCCATTTTACTATTTTTAAGTAAATTTTGCTGTTGTAGGGATGGCTGTTGGTGGTTTCAAAAAATATTAACACAATTAGGTTTTTGATGAATAATCATCAGTAATGTGGATCTAATGTCTAAGTTTGTAAAAGTAAATACTAGAACAGCTAAAGCAGTCTGGTAAGTTCATCAAATTGCAGCTTTTTACTGTAATGCAGCCTTTAAAAACATAACGATATCCAAAAAATCTAAGACTAGTTCAGTGTTGCATCACTTTGGATGCTGGTAAAGTTTCTTTCAATTAATTCTTATGCATCACCGTTCTCTCTTCTCTTTCCTACAAAGGTCTCGTTTGCTGTTTGTGCTGTAGTCTTATTAGGATTATTTCAGGGCTTTTGCTGATGTTAGTTTGCAGATATTATATTAGTGCCACATCCCAATAATCACTTGATTTACCATCAATAATCGTTGCCAATTATCCGTTCCAAGCCTTCCATCAGGATTTTCCCCTGATTTTTTGGATAGGCAAATCCTTTCTGGCAAGCATGAAAATAACTAATTATTTCTCAAAAGCACAAAAATATTTCAACAAAAAAAATTTTAATAACTCAAACTAGATTAGTGTCGTTGTGCAATGAAGTGCCCACTCACATCCTGACCCTCTAATTAGGTTGTCGACTGGCTCCATCCACTGCTAAGAATAATTGTTATTCTCCGCCTGCTCCAGCTTTCAGCCAACAAAGAGCTATTATAAGACTTACTTTGATGCTGTCATGTGACTGTTGTTTGGAGGCCTTTGTAGGTTAATGGACGGATAATCGGGAGTATTTGATCTCAGCTGAGTTGTAGCTGGTATTAGCCAGTGACAGACGGGTCTTGCCTCTGCAGTGGTCCAGTCTGTTTTTGACTTAAAATTTGTAGCTGTTTTAGCATTAATTTAGTTTATATTTATATTCTGAAGTTACAGAAGTTACATTTTTTGTTGTTGTTATTAGCTGTATCACATTCAGCACTGGTAGCACTATAAATTATGCAGTTTACATGCAGAAATTTGCACATTACACCTTTTTCTTAGCCAATATTTGAAAATACTAGCAACTGATTAATCAGGAAGTTTGTTTTTTCAGATGTTTTCCTTTTTCTCAATTTTTCTCATTTTCAGACTCAGACTCTCTTTATTGTCAGTCCATCCATATACAGGTATACATTTGGGATGGTTTTTTTAGGAGTTTATGGTGGAGCAAGTAAACTAGTTAAAAAAAAACTGAAAGGGTAAAATTCTAGGAAGTGCAAAAACATAAATATGCACCATTTTTAAAAAAACACAAGAACATAAACAGAATGTGTGCATTTTATGTTGAAGTTTCCATGTCAAATGTCAAATGAGGTACAAATAATACTTTTCTAGACAATCGATTAATGATTGATTAATACATTTTAACCATTCATTTTAATCTGAGTGGCGATTAATTGATGAATGATTAATGATTAACATCCTTCCGATGGACAAATAAATGGATAACTACAGTACAAGATATTTTCAGTGTACACTCTTTGACACCTCCCCTGTACAGTTAATGCTGTGAAATTGAAGAGTTGAATTCCTGTATATTTTTCTAGTGCAGACAAAGACTCACTGATCATCGTGCTTCATGTTGCCTCAACCATGCAGCAGCAGTTAGATGTTAAAAGTATGATGTTGCACACTCCCAGGTGGCCAATCTTTGTTGTTAATATACACTACATATGGTGTTGCATCTTGACACATTTCTCTGTAGTGCACTGAATACTGTATGTGACTCTTGCACTTGGCTATGGTTGAGTTGATTTCAGCTCCATGAACATGAAACTCCCCGACACTGTTCCCTCGCCGTATGTTGTAAAAGTTGCATGTTAACACACACCAAAGTGAACCAGCTGACTGCTGACATGCTCATGTGCTCGATGTCTGCCCATGACGAAATAACCAGTCAGTAGTCTATTTTTGTAATCTAACAAACAAAACAGAGAGACGGGCACGAATAACCCATCTGCCCTTTTCACACCACTGATCACCTCTCAGTGATTCTGTGAATTGTCTCCTTAGATGTGTAGAATATGACTGAAAAAATGTTGCAACTATCATTGTAAAGTTTTGCTTTGCTTCACACTGTTGTTGTCAGTCTGAGATCTAGAGCTTGTGGAACAACAAAAGAGAAAAAAAGCTCTTTGTGCTGTTTCTCTGAACAAACTGATGTCCTTTTTTCACCCGTATGTTCTCTTATTTTTGTCCAAACCTGCCCCAAAAAGGCAGTAAGGTAAAGCTGGCTAAGTTTTATGCTCTTGATTAAAGGCATAATGTGAAAGATTTCTCTCTTTTACAGAACTACAGTGAGCTTTAATTGCCTCGTTAACTCATTGTGAAACACACTTCATTTAAACCTGACAAACAGAAACAACACGAAACTGCAAAACTGCCCACAAAAATAAAAAGGCCAATATATTCGTCAAATTGGCCAACCCTTGTAGCAAGTGTTTCCTCTATTCTCCATGGGTGCACGGTGTAATGTAAGCACTGGTTCAAACCCATTGTTGGGGAATTTTTTTTTGTCCTTTTACACTTTTGAACTTTCCACATGAACATGAAATGACAGAGTGGACGGGGTGAGGATGTAGTGGCTGTTAACTGACTGACCCCATGTCTGAACTGGAGCAGAGAGGAAACGTGGCTTAATTTGTTGACAGTTAGTTAATGTGTATTTCTGCCTCTTCTGTCCCTCTGTAGCTGAAGATTTTTTAAAATACAACAGATCATTTTTGACATGTCCACATTTTTGTGTCAACATTACTGAATAATCGTGATTGTTAGGCAAGAAAGGCTTAATGAGATAATAAACCACAGAGGTATCCGGGATGGGATTTCACCTTTATAGTCTGCGGTTGAGAAACATTTAACATAATTGCTCCCCATTGTCTTAAAAAAGTGAATTTTCTGCAGCTTGGCGCAGAACATACCTTAATGCAAGTCACTCCTGTTGTAATGCGCACCATCTCAATTACCCGTCATGATTTTCCATGTATTCTGTTGACAAACACAGCCAAACATTTTAATGAGGTTTTCACAATATGTCTTCTCGCACGACTCCCATTATTCTGCAGCGGAAGTATTGTGAAAACGTTAGTTGAAGCGTTTTCAGTAAAACAAGATTGTTGTTCTTCTAAGGGAATAAGTCATTAAATGTAGGTTTGCCATTGAGGTCATCTAATTTCCAATTTATTCTGCTTTAATCATCCCGGCTAATGGGAAAGACCGTTAACAAGGTCAGAACTCCAGCAACACTTAGTAGTAGTAGTCTATTGAACAAATTTACTGTTATAGCAATGTGTTTTGGCTTGTGGCTTTCATCAGGGTCATCATGAAAGACATTAAAAATAACATTTAAATAAATTATAAATAAATAAAAAATAAATAAAAGCAGCAAATCATATACCTCCACACACACACGCATATAAAAACCAACAGGGCATCTATGAAGATGGGGTTGGAATGTGGTCATGGCTTAACAGAGCTTTGTACATATATATACATATAAAAATGACAAAATCATGTAAATGAGAGATATTTAAAAGCCACAATAAAAACTCATTAATTTATAAATCCTCCATAATGTCCCCTGGAAGTAAACTTTTTTGATTTAGAAAATGCAAAATGCTTCTCTTTTTGCTGAAAAAACTGACATTACCACCCCTGACATCACCAGAATTCTGCTCATTTTTGGCTCATTTTAGTCTCTCCTTCACATGATAATTGAAACTGTTTTCTGTCTACAGTACTGCCTAATGTTTTTTAATTGTGTTGCCCGGTCACTTTTACTCCCTGAACAGTGGTCCCCAATTGAAACCTCTGCCTCTCTAAACTGAGAGTACTGCTTATTTTTTCATCCCGTTAGGTTATTTGTATTCATGCTGCATTCCAGGTCTAAATCAGTCCCTATTAGATGAATAGAATGAAATACTGCATGGCTTTGGGTTTTGATGATTATAATTAGCTGAGGTGGGAAACACATACAGCATTTGACTATTGAAAATTGCCTGCATGGCTCCTGAGGACTTTAATTTTCATGTCTGTTCAGTGTCTAGAAGTTTTAATAAGCACTCAGAATAGTACTTATCATGCATTTTATTATAATTTCGGCAATAATTATGTGTTTTGTTATTTTCAAAGAGCATTTGAGACATTCAAATGAGTCTATAGTGGTGGATAATGCTTCTATATGAATTTAAATCTATAGAAAAGTGACCTCATCGCAAAACATTTGACTGACATCTGATTATTTATATATTGTAGCCTGAGAATTTGATGATCTTTCCTAAGATAATGATCCTTATAAACTTTAGCTATTTGTATACTTTGTGTCCTTTGAGGCAATCAGGAGAAGAAAGATTCATGCTCTCCTCTATAGAGTCTGTTATTGTTCCTCTCGAGTGTCGTATTCTCACCCAGCTCCTCTTTATCTTTGCTATTGTGTCTTCAATCTACATTTTATTCGGGCCACTACACACTTCCAATTAACTTTGCCCAGAGCCGCCTCTTTCGGGTGATTGAGGCAAGGGATTAGCTGAGTGATGAAAGAGGGAGAATGAACAGGTAAGAAAAACTCTGTGAGAAAAAGATCTGATTTAGTGAGTGAGGGGAAACACGGAATTAGTGTCGCGTCAGGCATTTTCATGTTAGTGGATGTGATAGTAACTAAACCGCAGCCAAATGCTTGAATCATATACAGTGTTCAATGTGCTGCAGAGAAATGTGTCAAGATGCAACCCTGCATGTATATTAACAACAAAGATTAACCACCTGGGAATGTGCAACTTCATATTTTTAACATCAAACTGCTATTGCATGGTTAAGAAGTCACTTCAAAGGAAGAAATAGTATTTGAGATGGATCCCACTTGCAACTAACAGCTGTACATTTATTTAAAAAGGAATATTTAAACATTATTCACTGTAGAGCCTAAATGATACATTGGCAGGCCTGATATATTAGCCTTGAAATTTTAAGTCGGCTGAATATGAAAAGACAAGTTGATGTAATTATGTAAAGATTCAAAACAAATAAAGTTTTCTAGGCAAATAAATTTAATGTTAAATCAGTTGTACCTGAGAAAAAATGTTCAATAAGCTTAAGATATTACATTGAACCAACAGTTCTTCAGTCACACTGATGAATGTTACAAACAAATTTGATTTCCTTTCATGTTTTCTCAGTTCAAAGAGTCATTCTTCATTTAACACAAAAAACTTACAACTGCAGCTGCTCCTACTGGAGCTGCTTTGTTCCAGCGTTGGCACAAAGACAATATAGAAAATCGTTCCCAGTGAATTTATTAAATTTTCAATGTAAGGGGCAGGAACTGAATTCAAATACCAGCCTTCATCATGGTTCACAGTTTTCAATTATTGTGAAAACAAACAACCATGACTTATCTTAAATTGTAGACCCCCTCGGAGAGAACCAGCAAGTGTGGATCACATGTTTTCTTGAAACTATAATAAGAAGGGTCTTAGGAGAGTTTAACTCTGAAACAATGCATGCTGGGAAGTCTGCTAATATGCTGACCATGTTTCTTTAGAAACATAATTTAATGAGTTGATGAACTCTGTGCAGAACATTTATTCAACTCATCATTTTAAGTCAAACGCCTTCAAGTTAAAGGAACTCATATATAAATTCTGAAGGGATCTGAAAATAAATACCAGAAAATTTAAGTTTAATTAACCTGAACAAATAAAACTCGTATATTTGAGTATATTTAAGTTGATGCGCAAATATTAAATGCACCATCAAATGCGAACATCAAATGCAGATATATTAATACAGTATTGGTTTCAGCCAAAAGGTTACAAATTTTTTTTTTAGCATAGAAACATCAAAGGTAAAGGTTATTCAGGTCTTGTGGTACTTTTGTAAAGGTCTTGGACAAAATTAAAGACCTCAAGTACAATGAAGATCTGTATAATTACTTGAGACACAGTGCTGCTCAGAGGTATAATGATTATGAGAATGGTGGCTTAATGAACAGTAATTGTAACTTTAAAAGCAAAAGTATTTATGGTTGCTTTTTTTCATGGAGCCATAAATGTGTGGAATGAGAATCTGGGGTGATTGCAAATACCTAAACCTAAACACGCAGCTTTAAAGTAAATGTTGACATACCATGCAACATACCATTTCAAATTGACACACTGTAAAAATCAAGGACGGTTATGTCCATGCCAATACAAAGAGGTGTTGGCCCAGCCTTGCGCTAATCTTTTTCCTGACTCTCGAGAGGAAATAAAAGTTTCACTATGCTGTTTGAAACACTTTTGTTGTATCCCTTTTACAAGTTTGTTGAGCCATTCCTGCCAGAAGCAAGTCTGGGAGTGAGAAGACTTCCATACATCATTGTGCTGAGGCATTACTGTGGGTAATGAAGTGTGAACTAGGAGCAGCACTTCGTTTTGTCATAAAGAGTGGGAGGGAGCTCACTGTAGCACAAGGAGATTGTGGACAGTCTTCAGGCGATCACAGCCAAGTGCCTTAAATTACAGTTGTCAGTTAAATAAAAAAAATTAACTCTGGATTTTTAGCCGTATAGCTTTACATTTCACTCGGAAGTCAACGGCAAGATGATCTGTGTCTGTGGAGGATATCCCCAGGATGAGCTTAGACTTACAAATGGCTTAAATAAGCGTGACTTTTTAGGTTAACTGTCATTTCACAGTCACATCTGGATACATGAAATGTATACCATTTTATTTACTCTTGGCGACATACAGTTAATGCAGCTAGCCAAGATAAGAAGCACAATTTTATTTCCTTTCTCATGGTCTTGCAAACCATGCCGGGTGCAGTCTGGATGGGGTTTAACAAACTCCCGTCCAGAAGGTGGATGTAAAGCACCAAAAGCTGTTTGCCAAACAAAAAAATGCCTGTCAAAGCAGACAAAGTAGAGGGAGGAAAAGAAGAACAGAAGAAAAAAACAAAGAAAAATGGCAAAGGAAGCATCATTTCTTGATGAATTGTGTTGTTTATCAGGACCTGGAAGTGGTGTCTTCCACACACTGTATGTTGGTGTAGCTCCATCTCAGAGGAGTAAAGATTAAGTACACGACTTAGAGAGGGTTGCATTTACACATGTGTAATCCTTCTCGGTTGTGTATTTACACTCGTTTCTTTCTATATCATAGAGCTAAACAGACATGAAGTAGTGTTATAAACGAAAAAAAATCATGCAAGTTAGTTTTTCAGTGTGTCTATAAGTCTTCCGGTATTAGTTATTCATATGCTCTATTTAAAGTAGACTGGTCTGCTTGACAGCTTAGTGTTCTGACAGTGCAGTAGCTGCAGGTTTCTTTGGGTTAATTTGTTCCATAATGAATCGTGAAGAAAAAAAAGCCTTTTTCTTTTTTTCTGGCAACAGTATCTATATGGGAACGTGAAAATACTGCATATGTTGTATAAAAGAGGAGACGGCACAGAGAGAAAATGTAAGTATGTGAGAGAGAAATGTGTATATAAAAGTAGAATGAATATACTGTACTTTTAGAAGAAATAATGAGACTTGCATAACCTGGTGATATGAAATGCCCCTCCTGTTTTGCCGTACACTGGATTGTTTTGATATTGTTTCTCACTTTTCTATTTACCTCGTTGAGTGGCCAACCTTTCCCTCTAAATTCAGCGCAGCCCCCAGGAAAAATAGAACCTGCAGGCTGAAGCAAGCTCTCTGATGGAAACATTTACAGGCTTACATTTGTTTCGGCACACATGGTTTTACAGAATGATTTATTGTCCGCACAGACAACATTGCCCCGGGATATGTTAGATAAGTGCACTGCATTAACAAAAAGGAGCCTCTGTTTTAAACAGCTGCTTATGCAGTTGTCGGATTGGATTCAAGGATCACAGGCAAGGCGGGAGTTATATTTAGTGACATGTATTATGATAGATGATTGTGAGAGACTGTTTTGTCAAAATGAACACCAAACATTTTGTGATGTTATGA
This sequence comes from Lutjanus campechanus, assembly GCA_027495735.1. NCBI lineage: Eukaryota > Metazoa > Chordata > Actinopteri > Lutjaniformes > Lutjanidae > Lutjanus > Lutjanus campechanus. Next base: position 8,410 of record JAJHUR010085746.1, on the reverse strand, counting down.
AGGTTTTCAGGTATTATTGGATATTTGACACAAAAACTTCTAATCCAGTTCACCTGGATTCACCTCCTCATGCAGTGTTGATTTTTTATTTTTATCGATCATTTTGGTTTTCAGTGTAAAATGTAAACACACACAAAAACTAGTTATATAAAAGCCTGCAGGACCCAGAACTGCCAATAAGTGATGAAGGTTAGACAGGAACTGCAGGTCTGAAACTGATGCTGCAGCAGCTCTGCAGATGAACAATATTGGCTGGGTCAGGTTTCACGTGCTTTGCATCAATGACATCCATCAGCCATCAATGACATCGTGTGTCCTTGTTCATATATGAAGCAAATGCAGGATATTTTGTTTGTATCATTTTGCCAACAGTAAAGCAGTCGACCAAAATGTTAAAACAGCAGTCTACAATACTTTTTTGACACTACTTCAGGGGTTGTCAGCAACAGATTCTACATGTTGTGGCTGGGGGCGTAAATGATCAGTCAACTGATTAATCTGCCTCATGAATTTAATTTATAGAAATGTGTTAATCGATTATTAATCAATAGTCTAGAAGTGGCAGCAGTTACACCTCCTTTGACATTGTTTTGTCTGGTGCAGCCATTTGTTGATAAAGAAAACTTAAAATGAGAACGGAGGAGAAAATGGGAAATAAGAGACAAAGTGTTTATTTCTTAGTAGTTATTAATAACTAATTGATTAATCGGTTGTTAGCGTGTTCAACTGTGGGTTAAGGAGAATGCACAAAATTTGCAAAGGTTGGGTGCCGAACTTGGTACATGCACAGACCAAATTATGTCTGTACTACCAAGTACCAAGTCATGTTAAATCAATTGATAGAAAATTTCTGTACCTGACTGCACATCAGGGTGAGAAAGAAACTTGGAGTATAGAGAGGAAGAGAGAGAGGGTGACGTCACCCGTGGAGCTTGTTCAAGTTACACTGAGAGAGTCAGAGAAAGAGTGAGCCAAAAGAAGTCACAGGTGTGGTTAAACTTTTCAAAACACAACACAGACAACACTATATTTGTGATATTTGTGATGTGAAAAACAAAGATGGCACACAGAATATATCTCAAAGTTGCAGTTGATTCCTAAAAGTATAACTTGATCTCCCATAAACAACAAAACAGAGGCATCAACAACTTTATCGACATCTTCAGGGGATTAATTAGCTTGTTGGATAAGTTGTTGTTGGAGATAACTGAGCTTTTTTTTATTAACTTGGTCGACACTGGTTTAGCATTTTTACTGCCTTTAGACTAAAATCAGCTGCTGGCTGTGTCCAAAATTCCTCACCAACAAGCTATTTAGCACGTTCTAATAGTGAGATTTACTTTAGCATGAAACCAATAGTATGTGAATTGCAGACTATTAATGGGGAAATATTCCAATATGCAAGCATTGGAGTAGTAACAGCAACAACAACATAACAGGAAGGATATCACATGTGCTTCCTCTGAGACACAAACAACAGTGTTAAATGTCCTGGTGACAGACTGACTGGCTGCAGGTTGTAAGGACGGATTTGAGAGGAGAGAGGGAAGCAGGAAGGGATTTTATTTTGTTAAATAATAATAACAAATATTAATGTTGAAACTGAGAAATTTGTCTCAATGAGACGACCTGCCTGGAGGTTAGAGCTACTGCAAGGAACTTTTATAATATGTTGATGTTAGAGGCCCCTGTGGACAAAAGCTTTAGTGTTTCCACTGCCATACCCACAAAAATACATTAATATATTAATATATGAATGACTGTAACCGGCTTGTTTCATCTTGTTTCAAGGAGAATCTGACATGTTGGCAGGCAGTAAAAACAACTACGTAGAAATACTGTAGCTAATCTTCTTGCTGGTGGTCTTGTTTGCTTTTGTAGGTCATATAGTGTTATAATGTATTACTGTATTATCCCCCACTGTTTATGATTCTGTGGTCAAGTTAGTGACAATACATATACAACATCTGGTTATGCTTTCAAAATAAAGGTCTTGAGTTGGTTTAGGCACCAAAACTACTTATTTAGGTTAAGGAAAAGATTGTGGTCTCGGTTAAAATAACTACTTCCTTAAAACAACAAGACTTTCTTGCTCTTTATACGACATTTGTTCTTATTACTTTGAAAGTGGTGCTGAGTGTCATGAAAAACAATGATAGTAGGTTTGTGTCCATGTACACAAATATATATATTACATTTAGTGACTGTTTCAACAACTACTGTGATACTGAGCACAATTATGTTCATTGTATTTGTTCAGTATGAATTCAACAGGTTGTGTTCATAAAATATATAAATTCTGTTTGGGCAGGTCTGCACTGAGATGAGCTCGTGGCACTGAATCTGACCCGTAACCAGAGTGCATCTCAGTTGCTTGTCATACCTAAGAGAAAATGGAGGTCATTAAAAGTAAGAGTGTATAGTTACCAGGGCTTTAAAAAAAAACAGAAAGGAAAAAGAAACAAGATTCTCACTTTTTATTGTGAATAAGGTGCCATTTCCTCTCTAACACCTGCAGGGGAACACTGCATCCGTAGAAATTTGGACTCTCCTAGGTGAGCACCTTTCTTCTCTTATCCCTTTAGTACAAAATGAACCCAATACCATCACCTGTAATGAGCACGAGTGTCCTGTGTGAGATTTGAGTATTGGATTTGAAATTTGATTTTGAAGTTTCCACCGTGGATCCAGTGTGGGGAAAGTTTTCCCGGTGTAGCTCAAACACGTCACGATGAACAATCACTTTCTCCTGTCTCATAAATCCTTATCCGCCCATACGGAATCTGTTGAATTCACTGTCTGCGCTGTTGTTCCACAGGGTACAGAATTTATTGGGTCCTTCAGCTGTGATAATTGCAATTTGCAATCTAGTTGAAAGAAACAAAACACATAGTCATAGGGGAGTATATTAATATATTGTTTGTTGCTCAACACAGGGCAGGTCATTTGTTTTTATCAAGCGGCTTAGCTCAACGCATCTATTCTGTGTATAACGGTATATTAATATTTGAAGGCACTATTATTACCCATTTTAATCTGCAAGTATTTTTTTAAGATTCAGCTACCAGCTGTCATTCACATATTAAGGTTTACAGGGTTGATCACTCTTTAATAAAAAATAAATGGCTTTTCTTTTGTATTTATTCTTTTGTTGCAGCTATAGACAAAAGAACCAAGAAAATAATATAAAAGAATTAGGAAAGAAAACAACAGCGATATAGAAAAAAGAGTGAACTGGACTGGACATAGCCTTTAACTCCCTATAGCTCTGCATAAAAATGAATATTTCAGGATTTCTGCATCTCAGTCTGATGTTCAAACTGACCCCAAGCTGACATCTCATAATATTCACTGGTTGTGAGTAGAACGTATGTCTGCATAATAGCAAAGGGTGAGGAAATGATGTCAGAAGCCGTCAATCAGAGATATCTGTGGATCACATATTCAGTATTTCAACCTGGGACAAACTGAGAACTTGCACTCGCTATTGATTTGTTTATGCCCTTAAAGTTTGTTGTATTTCAGAGGTTTTTTTGTGTTTGGTCAGCCAAGCTCAAATGCACAAGTCAGGGTTTACTGTAAGAGCTGACACAGCAGACAGCAGCCATGCATCTGGAGTGGTACACAATAGGAAATCAATCTGATATAGAGAAAACAAATAACTTGTGTCAGTATAGGAAAGAATAGACTGGATGAATGTGATTGTGTGAATGCGCACATATTTCTGTTTGTTTACACAGGTTCAGTATAAATGGGCCAAAACGTGGAAGTGTTCAGAGGGAGTATTAGTGGTGTATTTTTTTTTTGTGTTCATAATAATGTTTACTGACTCTATATTATTCCATGAAACATTCCCATTTGATTTATGGTGATATTGTTTTGGCAAATACATACTCCTCCAATCTCCATCAACTTTATTTGCTGCAAAAACAATTTATTTGTAAGATTGGCAACCCTCTCAAACTCTAACGAGGCCTCCGCCTGCCTGTTCAGGAAACTGATCATTCTTTCACTGTGCAACATAAATATTCAGCAAATATGTGCGTTTATGTATAAATGTTTGTTCTTGCTTTTGTCTTTACCATCATTGTTTTGCAACTTCTTCAAAGTCTTCACTGTATACCTTATATGAGTCTGGACAGACATGGATGTAAACAGCAACTTGACTGTTTGGGGGCGGTAATACTAGTTTTTCCTAAAAGCAGGAGAGGTCCACTTTATAAGCTCGCAGCTTCCTGATCTTTCCTACCACATTACTTTTTTTCATTATCTGGATTTTGTGCAGGCTTGTGTGTGCATGTTAAAAAAATAAATAAGCAAGCATGTATTAAGCAGTATGTCAGATGTATATACATATATAATTTATGTGCCATGATGTTACATGCAAAAGGCGTGCGAGTAGTGTGGAAGATGTGCAAAAACAGCAAATATTATGATACTGACTGAGCTGGAGGATTCTGTGGGTTGAAAGGTTGTGTGTATTAGCTGTGAGCTTCTCGCTTTCATTCAGTTGAAGGCCAAACTCATTTCCCTTTTTCAATCAGTCACAACAAAACAAGACAGTACAGGAAAAAAAAAAAACTTTCTTCTCCTGTTTGCATCTGTAATTATAATCAAAGACGACCGTGGTGTGAACACATCATGTCCTTGTGCATGGTGTTTGCCTTCAAATTCAAACAAGACAATCAGTGCACAAAGCAGCATGATTTGCTGGGTGGTGGACAGACATATTTGAAATGAATAACCCAAACCTATTTGAACACAACAGCTTTTTTCCCCCTGCAGATACTCATATCACACATTTTCTCATTGCCAGATACTGTTCTTGCTTGAATAATGCTACGATGCTACACGGTTTTCTCAATGTCTTCTTCTGGGTTTGTTAACACAATGATTACTCCTTCCCAAGACGGAAGTCAACAAAAGCCCATTGTAATGGCACTATTTGTATTCTGTAGATGTGATTTGTGACTGTTGTTGTTAATTTATTGTCTTTCTCTATATCTATTCCTGGCCTGGTTTCATGTTGTTGAATCAAGTTGGTTCCAAAGCACCAGCAACCGAATCTGGGGAATTACATGAGCCGTCAGACAGGCAGAGAAAGACAAATCCTGTGACATATTAGATGGGAGTATTTATAGTTTTTATGCTGAATCTATGTCCTCTTTTGAAAGCACTATACAACAGTACATCTGCTTATTCATGTTCAAAATATGCTTTTTTTCCCCCCTCTGTAGATCCAAAGAAAGCAAAAAACAAAGCGACATTTAGATGTTTTAATGATGTGTTTTACATTTAAAAGTGTACACTGCATATTCGTTGTTTGTTTTAGTTTAGCGGTTCCAACTGGGACTAGATGCGTGACTCCTGACAAGAGCATGAGAAAGTAATGATATCTTCTTCAGCAGTGTGTTGTTTATGTCTCTGAGGGGCTAATTACAATAGTGGAAGTGTGAGGCTGTCAATTGAAGCCAGGATCTCACCACTATACGCGAGTCTTGACTTGTCTCTAAAGGAAGTCCACGCTCAAATGTTGTATAACTGACATCTAATATACCATAGCAGTTTTCATTTGCTAAAAGTATTGAATATACACATCACAGCTGCCAACTTTTCCTCTGGATATCCATGTGTTTTAACACATCAAAGCAGATTGTCTTGAACCTGAGTGATATATTTTCTTAGCAGCCAAAGAAGAGATAATGAAGTCCTTATGGTGATATGAGTATGCAGGCAGTTTCTCAGACAGGTAAATATCAATGTGTGAACAAATTTAGCATTCTGCGATAACCAGCGCAAGGCCAGATGCTGTCAGAATAGACAGTGTATCATAATCTTGTTCCATCTGGCATATGGTGGTTCCAATCTCCAAAAAATGTTTCACTTGAGGGATGTGCTCTCCGAGGGCTTGGCATATCCCCCGCTGTCAACATTTGAGCTATTGCACTGACTCACTCCAAACGTTCCATTTTAGCTGCATGTCTCGAAATGTCACCCCTGACATCTGCACAAAGAAAGCCATCTCCACCAATCAGGTGGCTCAGGTTGAAGAGATAAATGGCATTCTTTTGGAGAGAAAGTGCAATCTAATATCTACAGCATCCGTAAGTTGCACACAGCCCTGATAGCCTCGCACGTAGTTCTATTGCCTCTGCCCCTTTGGGAAAGCAGACCATTTTTCTTTTTGGCCACAGAGTAAGAGGCGAGCGGGAGCCAGCCGAAGCCAGATTGGCAATATTTATCTTGGTCTGAAGAGGGACTGAACACAAACATTCAGGGTAATTTTAACCTCTGGAAAGACTGCAAGGGAGGGGTGCAAGGATTGTATCAATATCAAAGTGAAATAAGGCATTTCATTACCATTCGCCAGGCTGGCTTTTCCAAGTGGACACTGTGGGGATGAAGACATGAGGAAAAGATAATTGTAAAGTGGTGATTGACTTGTAATACGTTAGTTGAGCTTGGCTGTTTGAGGCTACAATGAATCACAGACTGTTTTAGCAGATGTATGCATCTTTTTTTTTGCCACAGTGAGCAAAACACGAATATCCACATATACTACTTTAGAAGCTGTTGGAGCAAAGGCCTGCTGGGAAATGTTTTGTTTACCAGTCCCACCAGAGTGCCAATCAATATAAAACTCAGAGCCTATTAGCCTTCCTGAACTATTTAACACCAACTGGCCCCCATTACTAAGAACAGTCAATGACGTTTGTCACTTTAATGCGATTAGTACCATTTTCTATTAAGCCTATCACAGATCTCTACCTGGGACTCTAGGGGTCAGTGGTGGGCAGCTATCTTGCACTTAACCAGCCATTGAGCAGCTAATCCCCCGTTGATTCTACAGGGTCAATGTGTAATTTAACTTCAATTGTCTCTGAAATCCACACATTTTGCTTCTCTTGTTGGCTTTCTTGTTTTTTCCTCCTCTTTGACCATCTACATTCTTAGTTCTTCAATCCTATTGTCTTTGTGTAATTACGGCCGCAGCTAACAATTATTTTCAGTATCGATTAATCTGACAGTTATTCTCACAATTAATTAATTAATCTTTTAGTGTATGAAATGTCAAAAAAATGTCCATCGTCATGTCTCTTGCTTGAAAAACTGTTAAATATTTGGCACCTAATTTTCTTTCAACAGGCTAATCAAAATCATTTCAGCTCTATCAGTCACCAGTTATTCAATTGATTTTGAACTGATTGAGACGATTATTATCTGTTCCAAATTATCTCCCATCATGCACAAAACATATTTTTCTAATTTAATTCAGTTAGCAGATGCTGATCAGAGACCCCCTGAAAACTGGAGTTTAGTTCCAACACAGCTGTTTTAGTTTGTTGCAGTTAAAGCGGCATTATTTTTAGGGCTACTTGAAGGCGGCATGACAAGCTGAAATTACATCATTGCCTTAGAAAACTTGATGTAGCTGTAAGTATCACTAATTTACACATCAAGAAGACACAAAGCAACATGAGCATTTATTTGGAGTTGGGTTTCTGGCCACCTGACAAGTCTAAATGGAATATTCAATTTCCTTTAGCTCTGTTTTGTTTCCACCAATTTCAAAGAAAAAACACCTGGCCGTTTAACTTGCTAGATACTAAAAAATCCTCAACTATCACATAAATACTTACTAAATTCCAAACGACACGCCATAGAAAGAAGTTTTAGTTTTAGATTTTAGTTTAATTTTGAATGTTTGAATGGTGCTGACTAATTCGAAATGATGCTAAAAGTTTAAATAAAAAGAAGCAGCAGTGTTGTATAACTGAGTCATGTTTTAGGCTTTATACTTCTTCCTTTAGGGGAGTAGATTATTAGTCTCACAGTGTGGCATGATGTTCATGATGGTGGATGGTTAGGTGTTTGATTGTTTCACAGAGGTTATGTTAAAAGCACAAACTCCCCCAAGCCAGGCAACCCTGTGCTACTTGCTACAACGCCTGTTGTGGTCTGAATACAGCCTAAATATATCAAGTTTCAGTTAAACTCAAGCTGTTTTTAGCCTGTGTCCTGGTAAAGTAGGTTGGGCGATATTTCTCTGAGGTTGTAACCATGAGCGAACCCTGTCACATTACACCATCATTTTTTAATATAAAAATATTGATTGGTGCAGCCTTGAATATCATTATAACGCTTAATCCTTTTATGAGACTGGATGTGAACCCTGACCACCACACCCTGGCTTTGCACATAAATGTCACACTATAGGTGCCAGCACTATAAAAGCGCTCTCTTATCGGAACAGCTTGTAGTCTTGAGTGACATGGGTGAAATCAGTGAAGGCAGAGACGACAGCTTATACCTGCAGGGATTAGAGCAGGTCTCCCACTTTACTTTTTTCATTTTATTAACAACATTATATTCTGGGACTTCACACATCCAGAAAAAAGCTGCACACACG
>JAJHUR010085745.1:0-32900 GCA_027495735.1 Lutjanus campechanus | reverse complement strand
GTCCCAATAGACCCTTTGGACCATGGACTAAGTTTCAAAATGGAGTCTAGAAGGGAGTTGGGCGGTCGCGATGGGAAGTAAGTGGATGACGCTGATATAAAACTACGAAGTTGTAGAAATCTAAAAAAATGAGAGCGGGGAATGTTAAACTTGGACATCAACTGATCAAAGGATATGAAAACATTATCAATAAATAGATTTCCTAGTGTGGCAACTCCTCTTTTAACCCAAATATCAAAAGCTCCATCTATAGTTGATGGTGTGAATAGGTGATTTCGCATTATAGGCGCATACATTGAGATGTCATTGAGTGAAAAGAATTGCCTAAACTGTCTCCAGATTTTAAAGGAATGTTTCACAATCGGGTTTGAAGTGTACTTGGATATAGGATCATAGAGGGGGAGCTTTGAGCAGAGCAGGGCATGTAAGGAGGTGAAACTGCAAGATAAATTCTCCAATTGTAACCATTTGGGGGCAGTGCCATTGGATAAGGATTCCTTCCAATATAACATAGTCCTTATATTGGCAGCCCAGTAATAAAACTGAAAATTAGGGAGTGAACTCAGTCTTTTTGACTGAAATAAACTTTAGAAAGTTTTGCTGACCTATTATCTTAAGTTGAGATGATTTAGTTTCCTTCTTTAGATAAACTTGAATCTTTGAGTTTTAGAAATAAAAAAAAAAAAGTATTTCAAAATTGGTCACATTGAGTTGTGAACCTGATTTGCCATTATTTAGGGGGCTGAAAATTAAATGGTTTTAATTGATAATATAAAAATTTTAAATATCATTTACTGTCAAAGGCATTTTTTTTTAAATATTGTGGGGTTTCTAAAACTCAAAGGTTTTATATCAAGAATAATTAGTAGTTGACAAAACTTTGTCAGAACTTAAGAATATGCAAAAATCTACAGCAATAAATTGCAGTGAAATTTAGAGTTTCCCCTACTGTTTTGTTTTTACAGTAAACCTACAACAATGATTAATGAAAATTAGAATGCAAAAATAAGTAAATAAATAAATGAATAAATGTTATTCATTTCCATATTATTCTTTGCCAAAGCCACAAGGTGCCACTGAAAAGAGGGTAAAGAGTTACATGCAGCTTAGCAGCCAATCTGGAGAGATTGCCAGTCGTCTGGTATTATAAAACTAAGATACTCATGGTCCTCCAGAGGATGACCCAAATAATTTAGTTAACTATCGGATCTTTGACCACACTGTCATCATCTTGCTAAAATCCTCCTTATCCAACATGAGAACGTGTCTCCAAAACTACTGTTAAGATTTCAGTGAAGTCTTGTGGATATTCATGATTTCCACAAGTTAAATCATAATAATCTGAATGATCTTTTAGGCCTTTTTTTCTAGCGTATCTTTTGCACTATACCAGTTTTAATGACCTGTCCATTCTGAGTACTTTAGGCTAAAATAAGTAATAAAATAATTCTTGGGTTCTGTGGGTTAAATGCAACCTTGGATATTTTGTCTTCTTATTAATGCTAGAGTAGGTCATGTGATTAAGGAGCAGTTTTTGATATGTGTTGAAATTCTTTTTACAGCCTGACAGCAATCAATGAATCCAATGCTCTGACAAAAAAAGAGAAGAAATATGATATCTGCAGTTGTTGCAGGCCTGTAATAAGTCAATCTGATCCTTTCATTCTGTCCTTAATTCATTGATTGGTTTGCCAACTTGCCTGTCTGAATTCTTCCACAAGACTCAGTTGATATATTGCTGAAGCTATAGTGAGCTAGTCGCATAACAATGATAAAGTTCACCCAAAAATGGCCGTCAGGCAGCGTGGATTCATGTGTTTTGGGACAGTAGATTTGAAGGAAGGTTTGAAAGGAGGGGGTGGGATTATTTTGGTTAGTTACTTTCAAAATCTAGCTTACTCTTGACAGTTTTTCAAACATCATCAACCTTAGTTTTAAAGGAGAAATATGTAGCAATTGCAGGTGCAAAAAAATGAGCACAGCAGTCCAAATAGTGAGTTGGAGTCACAGACGGTATATTAAAAAGGTTCAAATCCTATTTACTCTGCAATCTATGATTGAAGTGAGTCGTTTCCCTCCACCCCCTCCTCACCAGACTCACTGAAGCTCTGTAGGCTCAATTTAAGTTATAAACATATACGACTCCTACAAGAGCTTCACAAGAGCTACTCAGTGGCTACTTCTTTTTATTAACTGCTGTTTCTAAGGTCAAACATGAACCTTCAGTTGCAGTATCTGTGGCCTACTTGTCATACCTTTGCGTAATTGATCTCTCAATAATCTTTCAACATACCCTCCATCTCCATTTCATTCCCTCAGGCAGCATTATGCTTCCTCAAAAACATCTTAACCAATGCAAATGAGGTGTTGTCAACATAATCATATAATCCACTCATCTAATAAGTTAGATACTGCGGTTTCCAAGCAAACAACGGGCCTTTGCCGGTTTACTGTGGGCAGTACTGTTTAGGATAGCACACACAAACCTAGACAAGAGTTGTGCCACCCTTGCAGAATGTGGCAGTCGGATAAACACTGTAAATACTGGACTATGGTGGGTCTTTATAGGGGCACACACAATACAATGGTGCAGCTTGAAAGGTCAACAGTGGGCAGCCCGAACACAGTTGAATTAAGCCAAAACTGTAGGACCGACTTCTGCCAATGAACCCAGCACCTCAGCTCGTGTCCTGCCCGTAATGGGCAAGAACAGACCTGTTAGCTGGAGCCCCATCATCTCATGTATCACCAACTGTCAGTGTTATAACCCAATATCCACACGGGTGATAATACAATTGTCTTGGCAGGATGGTTGCTATGGTTACTAAGGTATTTGGGCAAATGTGTTTCTAGTTTTACTTTACACAGATCATAAACTGAGCTGGAAGCTTTGCTGCTGCCTGTCCTCACAAGTAAATAGCCACAATGCGTGTGAGACAGCCCTAACACCTTGGGGACATTCGGAGATGGATGGAAAGCCCCCGCAGTGACTGACTTGCCGAGTGACTTCCGTGCCACGGCCTCTTGATAGATGTTAGCGTAGCTGCAGTTTCATCTCTGATACACCTCCGCTTGCACTTTGACAGAGGACCTCAAACAAAAGAGATGCAGGGTCCCTAACTCGCCTCAGACGACTCCAGCCAGCCAAGGCCCCTCGATTATTGCGCTGATAGATGGCATCCATCAGGCGTGGGGGGCCCGGCTCCCTGCGCTAGTAACTTGGCCACTTGTCAATTACGATTATTAATCTGTTATGCCCCCCCCCCCCTCCACACCGCCACCCCAGCTTACTCCTCCCCAGACTTAATAGGGCCTTCTTGTCAGTCAGTAAATCAAATTACTTCGGAATAACTGATGATGTGTCCAGATCCATCGCTCCGATAGCCACAACCACGCACCTAATCCCCCCTGCTGTTGGCTCAGCTGAAAACAGGGGGGATATTTGAATCAATGAGGGCTCATATTGGTTCTGACAGGCTTGGCTTTTGTTAGGTGTGGAAAGATGACAACTCCTTATCGACTGCAGGGTGCTCGGAGATGTCCTGAAATGGTATTTCTTTTCAGAGGCCATGTGCTTCCTCCCTGCTGGGAGGCCAATGCCCTGGACTGACTCAAAACCAACAGAAAACTCAAGCAACTCTTTACCCAAGCTGCTAATTTACTCTGAAATGATGCAGATTTGCTGCCTTGCACGGACAACAAATATGCTAAGATAGTAATTTAAGTGGATGTCACAGTGAGAAGAAAATATGGGAATCAAATGTTAAGTGTAGTTACACTGAGGCTTAGCAAAGCTAATTATCAAGGGTCAGCACAGTAAAGCGTGTCTCCTGCACTGTTCCGCGCCTGTCTCCTTCCAGACACATGTTTAATGAAGACATCGCTGAGGCTTGGAGCATGAAGCGCATTGCTTTGCTCAGTTCAGCCTCTCAGTTTTCACTCCGCCACCCCTACCCGCCTCCCGAACATGTCCCCTCTCAGATGTACATTTTGTAACACTGTCACTCTGCTTGTTCCCCTTCAAACGTCTGCCTTGTCCCGAGAGCTCTCTGTCCCGGCATCCCCGTCCCCAGCTGCCTCATTAATGAACTGTAAATACTCTTTGCTATGCAGCAAAATTGATTGACTGGTGAGGCTGCAACACTGGGAGGCTGGAGGAAACTAGGATAACAAGATGTATGTGTCGGGAAACAACTTTTTTGTTCTGGCTTAATTTACAGCTTGCTTAATTTAAAACTGTCTTTGCAGTGCAGAACACAGAGATTGAGAGCATTAAAATATGTTTGTCCTCCACATCAGTATATTTAAAATACACAGTACATGCCTGAGCATGTTCGTCTGGTATTAGCTTTCCTCTGTCGCCTTGTCCCTGCACACCCAGACTACAAATCCAATTAATCGAACAAAAAAACGCCCGCATATCTCTGACAGGGTGTCATATTTACAATGGGCTGGCAGTCTGAGGCGTGATGTCGCCACTGCTAAGTCAAGGCCAGCCAAGTCTCTGTCAGAGCTCCAAAAGAAAGAAAGGCATATATTCTTAGCTCCATGCACCATCGTACTTAAAAGGAAGCTTGAGGAGGATCACCCCGAGGCAAAATATCAACAGCAGTCTCCCTCTTTGACATGGTAATTCATGTATTAATGAATGGGCAATATTGCTAATCCCATGGGAAATTCATCAAATGTGTTTTAATCACGTTTGACGCTGTGTGGTAGATGTCTTACTCAAAATAAGTGAACCTTTCCATTTCTAGTGGAGCAAAACCTGGCAACTGTTGGCAGTGTTTTCTAGCAGGCAGTGACAATACTGAACAAAGAAATTGAATTGGACCGTGTTTTCTTTCCACAAATCCAAAGATTCCACCTTTTATCTTCATTGCTAAGGCCTTCTATCCTCCCTGTTATAAAGAGATAGTGCTCTGATGGGTAAATGGCTGCTGCTATCTCCACAACTGAACCCGTGTAGAGGCCGGGAGGGGCTCCCAATGATGATGGCAGAAAATGACATTTTATAGACCCATCTTCACACTGTCTTTTTTTCTTCTTTTTTTGTCCGAAAAACAGTCCAAAACCCAAAAATATTCAGTTCACAAGCAGCACCTACTATTCAATGTTGGCAAATGACTGTTATGATTAATCGAAGTATTAATATTTATAATGAATAGTTTTAGCACTAATTGTGTTAATAAAGTAAATATCGGCGTTAATAGTCTATTATTACGAGAAAATAACGCGTTAACTTGCCCAGCCCTAAACAAAACACTACACCAATAGAAAGAAAGCTCCATCCGTAGAGGAAAACTTGAGTTAAAAGGACAGTTCAGATTGTTTGAAGCTGTATGAGGTACTTATCCATAGTCACTGTATCCTTGATCAATCCATGTTATCCATATGTAATCCATATCTTTGATAGTTAAATTAGGGCACTGACTCGGTCATGCTTCTTTCTTGCAAGGAACAAGGCATGGCTGTTGGGCAGAAACCTTGTATGTCCACAACTGTTAACTCAATACTGCTTAGTCAAAATTACTAGCTCTTTTTCATACTTTTCATTTATTAAATATCTGTAAAACCTACAGATGAGACGTAACGGGTGACCAATAGAATATTATAGAATATTTATGGAAAGAAGAAGTTAATGCTTCCAGGTCCCGTAATTTCATGGTAAATAGGTGGAAATTACCATGTAATATATTTGAAATTTCTCAAAACTTATCAACAAACTACCTCCAAATTACCCCCAGATTTCATGGTTAATTATGTGATAACTAACAAGTACCGTTTTCATGCAGTGGTGGTAATAACCAAGTAACATATTTGAAAATTCTAAAAAATTACACACAAATTACGCCCAAATTTCATTCTGAGTTATGAGTCATTCTGAGAAATTTCAAATGTGTTGATTTGAAATTACCACCAGCTACATGAAAATGGTACATGCTTATAATCACATACTTAATGATGAAACTTGGGGGTGATTTGAAAATAATTTGTGGGTAGTTTGTAATAAATTTTAAATATATTACTTGATAATTACCACTTATTTACCATAAAATTATGGGACCTGGAAACTGAAGCGTTACCAAAAATAAAAATATGGAGATACAAGGTTTGAGCCCAAATGCAATAGTAGCCAAACTTCGGTTAATTGTGTCAAGAAATGAAATGGAGACGCTAATGCATGAATTCATCTTGTCATGTTAAGATTTCTGTAATTCTCTTTTCTTCCGGTCATCATAAATCCTCATCACGCTGCCTTCAAACTGTCTTAAGTGCTTCTGCAAGGCTTCCAACCATCAGCTGGATGGTCACATATTACACAGATTTTAACCTCTCTGCACTAGCTTCCTGTTCATTTAAGAATCCACCTTAAGATATCGGCGGTCATTTACAGAGTCCTACATAAATAAGGTTTACTTGCCCGCTATTACCTGTAGTAGATTGTGGTCGACATGCCCCCAGTTTGGAGAAGCAGCAAGATTATTGATCCAAAGTCGACCCAGCATCTGATAATCAACTCAAGTCAAGGTTCAGTGTGTAAGGGTAAGGTTCTGCATACAGTACTGCCATTTTTAATTTACAGAGCAAAGTCTAGCAATAAAAAAATTAAAACCATGCTGTGAAATATTTTAGGATGAATAAGAGCCATTCTGTTATCAAGAGACATAGCCCTCAGCTAATCCATTAACAATAAATTTGTAGAATATGACTTTTTGTTCAGCTCTTATAGCTCTTACAACCAAATGAGCTTTAACTCACTGTAACGATAGTGTAGTGTCAAAGTAACCACCACTCATTGTCAAACTGTGATATAAACTTAAACCTGCAGGAAGAAAATTAACATTAATATTGTGTTTGGAGAGGTTTTCACACTAAAGTCTTTGGTGGAAAATTGACTGGAAAACTCACAGTGAGATTGATCCGAATGAGCTGAAACATGCTAACTTCATTGGGCATCTAATGGACTCCGACTGAGAGGAGATATAGTGGTATTAGTTGCATTAATGGTCATTTTAATCGCTGCCTGCTGAGGCATTTTACCATTGTTAAATGATGCTGTGGCACCATTCTGTACCGCAATTAATGTCTTTTATACTTTTGCAGTCCTTTTCCACCGCTGCAGTTTTTATTCCTTGGCATGTGCTTTAATCCAGCTGCTGTAGCATGTCATCCCTGTGGAAACTCACACATCCGTACTTACACATGCTCTATTTGCAATGGAATGTCTCCCATCACAGAACATATTAAAAATGTAGAGGAGGAGGAGAGCAATAATTGAATTCAGCTTCGGAGGTGTTAGCCTGGGACATCTCCGGGCTTTACAGGACAGCTCAGGTTGTTTCCACAGAGATTTCCATGGTTTAAGTAAAACGTGATTTGTTTCAGGCTTCATTACAGTGTACCGGAGGCTGAAATTGACAGTGGTGCCTGCTGTACTTTGCTAACAATGTAGAGTGGGACTGTAAAGTATAAAATAGACAGAGAGGTGGTGAAGATGTGCATGAATGTGAAATACAGCACAAGCTGCGAGGGAAGACTGTGGGGAAATCGTCAGTGAGAAAAAGCTTTAGTGCGCTCTCAGCCTCACTAACAGATTGTCACCACAGCGTCAAACTGCATGTTGGGAAAAGGAGTAAAGGAGAGACGAGGCACTTTGGTTCTTGTACTTGTAGTATCAGATAGAGCACATGTCAGGCTGAGTGAGTTTCTTTTTTAGTGCAAAACAACAAGCGCAACATGATTTTACTCTCTCCCTAAGCTTTCCCAAAAATTTCACTCAATGCCATTTTATTTAAGTACAGATATTGTGCAGTATTACAGTTTTTCTCATCACTAATTTTATAATTCAAGTTTCACTTTAAAATATAAAAATCTAGTCATTGCAAACACTAAACTAGCACTTGAGCAAGATGTTAGGCAGAACAATGGACCGCCTGATCAAAGGTGTTTGGAATAAACACAACAAGCACTGGTTTAATTATGCCCAATTATGTAACTATTCTACCTTAAAATAACAGTATCAAAATAATTATGCTCTACTAAATTGTAATTAGGAGATTGATGCCTCTGTCATTCCCACGCTGCGCCAAGCATGGCTTTTCATACACTGTGCAACTTGGGTTGAGCGGGTATGATTGTAACGTCATGCTTTAAGGCCCATAATGTGTAACGGCAAGCCACATACCACCAACTATGTCACTAAATATTTGTGGTGAAATGGGATCATACTTTATGGACAAAATGTTTTCTGGTTGTCCGACCGATGTCCTGCAGCTGCTCCGCCTCAGCTCTCTGTGATTTAGTTCCTGGAGGACAGTGAAGTGAACTGCTGAGACTGGGTGCGCAGAGCACCTGAGAACTGTTTCTATTTACACAACTACCAAAAGAGCTCTGGACTGCATGGAGGAGGATGTTTTCAGGCATGGGGGCAGTAGGAAGCCAATGCTAGGCGAATGCTGGCAGAGAGCAGCGTCAGTTCTGGCATGACACCGGCGCCACACTCCAGCAGGCAACATAAGCAGGCAGCAAACTGGTAAAATAAAGCATGAGCATAAAAGTTTATTATTGACCTTGGAATCAGTACGTGTGATAAAATAACCTCAACTCAAGGTCCACTTAGAGGCTTGTTCACTCTTTATGGAACTGGCTCGAGTGTCATCAGCAGCATAAGAACCACAGTGCATTCCCACTCACTCAGATGTCCATAGTGTCCATAGTTTTTGACACGGAGCTCTATTGAGCAATGCTTCTAAGAGAGGTTGCTCAATTTGTTGTACGGTGATGCCCGTTTGAGGTGTGGCCATTTGGAGGGCATGCTCGTTTGAAACAGGCCGATTGCTTTGCTCCCAGAAGGGCTGCTTGCAACATTGTCGAGAGCCACTCATCTGATAGACTTCACACCCCACACTGCACTCCCTTGGGTCCTCAGCAATGCTGTACACCTGCCGAGTGTGAAGTGGACCGAATGAAAGGTTCTCCAGATATGTGAAGGACAGTCATACACACATTCGTACAGACAGACAGAGAGGTCCCTTCCTTCATAGTTAGATGATACTACTACAGCGCCATCCGTTGGCAAAATGGCACCAAATTGGTCATGGTCGCTCATCTACACATGTCCACCAAATTAAGTCGCAATGGAAGCATTAAGAACATGAATTTTTTGCAGTATAACCCCTTCCCACAGCATTTGAGGAACCTTTGAGGGCCAATTATAGCAAAACCATATACTTTTCTCACTTGGTCCAGAGTTGTTCTGTACCAAATTTGGTGACAACTGCTTATTGTAGAAGCAAAAAACACAGATTCGGACAAAATTCGAAAGTGCAGAAAGTCAATCTAGATGAAACGGCCATGGCTTCTATGGATAGGTTTGTTTAGAGCCACAGAATACAAAGTTGACTGTAATAGCGCCACTATCTTGCCAAACTGCACCAAATTCAACACTGCACTCCCTTGGGTCCACAGTAATACGCCCGCCAGATGTGAAGGCTCAGATGAACAGTTTTCAAGATATGCAGAGTACATACACACGTACAGTGATTCCTTCCTTCATAGTTAGATGTGCAACGCACATGCTGTCCCGCATCTAGAGCTGGTGGAGGTAATGTGCAAATAAATAAAGAAGAATGAAGGATGATTGCTAACAATGTAGGAGCTGAAATATATTAAAAATTAACTATGAAAATATTTTATGAGGAAAGAAAGTTTTTAGGCCTCAAGGACACAAAATGCAGCTTTTGTTTACAAGAAACTCCACCAGGCACCTTTGAGTCTAGGCATCAACAACAACAACATATCAGCGGTATGAACCAGAAAATCTTATCAATGAAGAAAAGGATGGAGACAAGAACATACAGCACATACAAGGGGAATTCTGGGCCAGTGGCTGTCATACTACATTGGCGAAACAACAAGGACCCTGAAGAAGAGACAGAATGGACACAGGAACCAGACAACATCAGATATAAGAGCAAAACTACTCACAACATTCAGTAGGCAGGCATCAAGGGTCATCAACCAGGAGTCAGTGACGACTGAAGAAAGATTGAGGACGTTCACATCCGACACCAGAGACCATCTGTAAAAAGAGCCAGGGTTACCATCTCCACTCCATATACTACTACCAATTTCAAGTTCAGCTTTATCATCATGTGTATAGAGTGTTTTCATGGTGTGTCATCGATCCATAGGTCAGCCATGTCAGATATACTAAACTTCCAACCATCTCTGATTATTTGCTGCCTTCAAACCGGGTCACGTCTTGTGGTATTCACAACCTCCTAAGTGGAAACTGTCTGAAAACTCTGATATCACAAGTCGTGTACACAACTTATTATGTAGTATTGTCAGTTCATGAGTTCCAAATGAGGGCTGCAATTGTCGCTCAAAATGGTAAATTTTTGTCAACCAAATATAAGCTTGTTCTCATCAGCTGACTTCTTAGATATTTCGTGCAAAATGTTACGATTAGTTAATCACCTACCTTGGCTTTCACAATACAAATGTCATTAATGTGCTGATACTCTGCCTCCACTGCCTGTTTGTAGGCTTCCAAACCTTTGAAACTGGGGCAGCTAATAGGGTATTGTATATTGGCGATTGAAGGGATGAACAACGATTGTTTTTTTCCCTTGGTGATATTACCAGAGGTTGTGGCGAATGCGCAGTTAAGAGAGAGGGGGAGAGACAGACAGGCAGAGAGACAGAGAGAGAGAGACAGAGGGAGAGAGAGCGTGTGTGTGTGTGTGTGTGTGTGTGTGTGTGTGTGCGTGCATGCGCGCATATGACGGTGGAGCTTACTGCGGCTATAATTAATTGATTAACAAGAACAAAGCACCATGAATTCAAACACTTCTGACCCTTGATACAGTTAGGAGAGTAACTTGTGGCTCTACCATCTAAGACACACAACAAGGTGTCTGCCACCAGTTCAAAATATTAAATGATGAGTATGCAAAGTGTGCGCTGCGCAAATCTTCTGAAACACTGGATTCATACTATTCCAAATGACTTCTGGGTTAAATACTGTCAGAGATGGCAGCAGGTTGTTTTAAAAAAAAATAAATATATAATTCCAACTTGTGATCACTGACTTTATTAAGCCGACTGTATCTAACACCGCGACACGGTGCCAGCCTTATGCTGGAGACGCAGCACCAGTGTCTTACCGCAAACAAAATAAAGGATCCATGTCAGCTTAATATCATGACTTTAAAAGCATTGAATTACCTGCCTTAACGAATTTCGTTAGAATAAAATATGAAGAATTGTAAAATATCATTTCCATGAGGCTGTTCAGTCAGACAGCGACAGATCACAAGTAATTAACTTATATCATCATGGCAGTGTAGCGAAGATCAAGTTACGTGCGGCTTGTTCAGTCAATATTGTGTTCATTATAATGTTGATAGTGCTGAAATGAAAAAAATTAATACCACGATAATACACTACTCTGAGCCTCAATCTGTTGATTATTTTCTCAATGAATCCATTAGTTGTTTGGCCCATGAAGTGGTAGAAAATGGTGAGAAAGGTTGACCGCTGTTTTTCAAAACCCAAGATGGCCTCCTCAAATGTCTTGTTTATCCACAACTCAAAGATATTCAGTTTCGTAAAGGAGTAAAGAAACAAAAAATAAATAAATAAATAAATAAAAATACATTTGAGAAGCCGAAATCAGATCATTTGGACTATTTTTTCATTAAAAAAATATTTTAATAGCAATAGACTAATAATCGAATAGTTGTTGCAGCTCTATTTAAAACATTTAAGGTCTTCATCTGTGTATGGACTTAGCAAAAAACGAAGGTGGTTCATAGCAAACAGAAGGCAAAACTGTTGGGTCGTCATTCCAAGATGAAGGCCCCAGCTTGTACGGATCTTACAACACCTATTAAATTTTGTTTCTTAAAATACCACGCCCTTTCCTTCTGTAAGTTTTCACAGCTTTCACACATTTTCCTAAACTTTTCCATGGTTTAGACATTCTAAAACTGGATTGGATCGAATATTCAGTGTCTAATCCATTCTGTTATTTACATCCTGGTATCACCATGATGGCAGGTTACTGAACAGATTGTGATGTCAGTGCATACATTCTATTAGACAAAAAAGGCCACAAAAAGTTCATAGACTATATACACAATAAACAATACACAATGAGGTGCATATGGGATCTTCAGCTGTTCAGCAAGCTGACTGCCCCTGGAAAGAAACTGTTCCTGAGAGGGGTGGTGTGTGATCTGATGCTCTGGTAAAGTTTTTTTTATATGGAAGGTGTAAGAACAGAACATAAGGGTTTGTGGCTGGGGTCCATAACGGTGTTTCAGGCTTTCCTGTAGCAGTGAGTGGTGTAAACGTTGTGAAGTTGTAGCAGTTCTGTGCCAGTGATTTTTGCTGCTGTCTTTCCAGTCCACAGTCCTGAGCAGTCAGGTTGCCAAACCACACTGTGATGCAGCCTGTCAAGACACTCGCAATGATAAGCCTACTGCAATACAAGCCCACCAGAGTTTTGGCACTAATACCCTAACTCTTGAGACGCCTCAGAAAATACAGTCTCTGCTGGGCCTCTTTGAGGAAGCAGTTGGTGTTGAGAGACTGTCTGAGATGTGTCAACCTGGAAATCTACAACTATCCACAATTTCAACAAATGATTCAACAGAAATAGGAATATGATTTCCTCTGATCTTTCTGAAGTGAACAATGATTTCTTTTTGTCTTGCTGACATTTAGAGTGAGGTTGTTATCACAGCACTGTATAGTTAGAGCTTCTGCTGCCCTCCTACAGGCCCTTTCACCGCTGTTGCTTATTAGTCTGTGGTGCAGAGATGCTCAGAAGTCTTTTTTTGTGTGAATCCAAGTCAAGTCTCAAGTATTTGAGCTCAAGTCCAAGTCTCAAGTCTTTGGTCACAAGTTCAATCTGCCGTATATCATCCTCTGCTCAGAACGCTCAACAATCATGTCAAAGCTAGCAGTCTGAACAAGTGTGGCAAACAAACACTCATCTTTTCAAAATATACAGTGAACGCCAGT
The DNA here is from genome assembly GCA_027495735.1 of Lutjanus campechanus. Classification (NCBI taxonomy): domain Eukaryota; kingdom Metazoa; phylum Chordata; class Actinopteri; order Lutjaniformes; family Lutjanidae; genus Lutjanus; species Lutjanus campechanus. The sequence goes on along the minus strand of JAJHUR010085745.1, from coordinate 19,862 downwards.
CTAATCAAGCAAGTAAGCTAATGTTCGATAACTGGTGCTGAACTAAACATGTCTGCTGACTGCCCATTGGTGCTAACATTAAATTTCATTTTAACTTCCAGACAGACTCACCTATCCATGGGCCTTATTTAAAAAAAATGGATGATGGATGATCAGTTTTGATCTTCAGTATGACTTTAGAAGAAAACCACATATTAGGAGTTATTTATAAAACCTGACTTTGACCTGGAAATAATATTATCTAAGCAAAGCCAAAACTTGACTCTGCCCCAGCTTTATTAAAAATTTGACATGAATTATCAATTGAAGATGTGACAAATTAATAGTGACACACTCCCAAGCTTTGCGTTTGTCTTTGTTTGTCGACCGACTATTTAGTCCCCTGAATAACACTTGTCGTCTGGCCTCACTCTCCACCGTCGCTGTGATCTTGTCTTCCAGTTTGTTTTTGTCTTTTGGTCCATAGCTATTCATGAGAACAAAGAAAGCTGAGAAAACACAGAATTTCAAGGCGACTGTCTTCACTAAATTTTTGAGTTTTAAGTCAATCTCAGATGGTTAAGTTTTGAAATAAGCTCAAAAAGGGTTAGGGTTAGGGTTATCATCTTTTATTGACGTAATAATTTACTTTTCTTTAGATTTTTTCTGTACAATATTTGAGTTTGACTTTTAGAAAAGCCAAAGCATTCTGTATTTCAAAAGTTGTTCACCCAATTTAGAATTATTTTGGTGCTTGAAAATTAAATGCTTGCAATCGAAAATATGTTAACCCTTATTCCCTTTTACTATGAGTTTACTCACTGATTTTTGAAATACAAAAACACGTTTTATTTTCAAGACTCTAAGATTCATATTTTTCTCATGCGAAAAGTAAATTGTGTCAACAAAACATTATAGGCTGCAGATGTTGCTTTTAGTGAGCCTTTTGGGCCTTTGTGAAGCTATTATTGCCAAAGTTTGGGACAAATGGCACAGCAGTCACAAGTGCGTTCACCATGTGTTGTGGACTTGGGACTTACATTCAATCAAGAGCAACACGAGGCCAGAAACTGACATTTGACACTTATTGTTTAGTTTAAGTGTTTAAGTTTTTTTTAGCACTCCAATGACATAGTGATGGTTTTTGTTTCACCACTTCTGTTTCCCGCCTGTCCACAATTCCTGGACAGACGGGATTTGTGTAAATAGTGGAAGAAAAACATATCATTGCCACTAGCCTGTTTTCCAGTTTTATTTAACCCTAACCTTTTTTCTTACAGCAACAACAACAAATAAAGGCATCGTGTAGCGGTTGCTGGCATAATGCTGTGGTGCTAATCAGAGGTTCAGTCTGACAAAAAAACAAAAAACAAAAAACAAATACACTTATACCTGTAGATATACCACCAGCAAACCCTACAAAGGAGACAACAGAGCCTCCAACTTTTTCACCAAACAATAGTACACAAGCAAAAACAGCAAGCCAAAGAACAGATTCCCCCTCAGTGTATTTACAGCAGTGCAAGTGCAAGCAACATCCAACACACAGGGCAAATAACAACAATAACCCGCTCAACCCAAACCCCTGAGTCAGTTTCTCAGTCTCTTGTAGTCAGTATCAGACAGTCGGTATATATACAAAATTCTCTCCTCAGAACCAGTCTTGCAAAATGAGAGAAGTGACCTCCTGTTTTTCGGGGTCTCTTTGCAAACCAAGCTGGACATGCTGGTGTTACCTTCACTTCGGTCAGTGCACCGGCTCAGAGGAGAAGGCAGCAGGCTCCCAGGAGTAGTCGACCAGGGGGTTGAAAGGACAGACGGACTAAGGAAGTGATGGCCTTTTTTTCATGGCCGAGACAGACACATGGTTGGACTGTGCCTCTTCCTGCTGTGTGAGTTTTTTAGCTGTCTCTAGTAGTCTGGACATACGGTAACCAGTGATGGAGTACTGAAAATCTGTACTCAAGTAAAAGTACTGTTACATTGATGTTTAATAAATTATCACTTTAGCTGTAGCTTTAACTTTATTAGCAGATAATCAATCAAAGCAGTTTCTGTTTATCCTATCTTCAGTCTAAAATACTACAAACTCTCCTAGCCTGTGCTGCTCTCATCAGGTGTGTTGGTTAATGCAGTCTTGGTTGACGTACTACAATGTGTATCAAATGAGAGAATATACAGTGTCTATGCAGGCAATAGGCTATAGACATTATTATAGTCAATATCACTGGTTCCCAACCTGGGGGTCCCAACCCCTTCAAGGTGTTTTTGAAGCTTCACAGGGGGCCATAAGATCATATTGATTCTGAAGGTTGCAAGAAAGAAAGTTCAGACTGTAAATCTCACAGGATAAGGACACAGTGAGGCTAGTAACACAAGCTATATTGACAAATTCTTCACTGTCTGCTAAACAAGCTCATCCTGCTTTAGAAAAGTGCACAGTCAAAACAACCAAATCAAATTTAAAATTAAATTATAATAAGAACTTTTGAAGAAGACAAACACATTCTTCTTACAAATCAATAGTGAGAGAAGACAGTTAGTAATATGTGCTCAAGTACAGTTAAAGTCACAGGCTTGAAAATCTACTCATAAAAGTACAAGAACTCAAAACAATACTTAATTGCAGTAACTTGAGTATTTGTTATTAGTTACTTCCACCTCTGATGGAAACAGTTAGGTCAGCTGAAACACAGGTAACGTACCTTACAGAAACTTTTATAAAGACCCATGAATGGATTTTGCAATGACTGTCAAAGCTCTAGTGGACTCGCTTTATTTCAGGATCAGACACACAACACCGAGACTCTGACAGCAGCTGCTCGTGGCTGGTTAGTTCTGTACACCAGCTATAGCTGTTGCTGCGACACTGAGCGCTATCTGGTTGGCGCCTTCTTACCTCCCGTGTCACACACCATGTAGCCACAGTCCCACACCTCCTACAGTGGTTTTCCTGTGCACCTCCAACCACGCCCCCATTCTCAAGTTTTTACCCACATTGTAGCATTTCCTAGCATCCAAAGTTATGCAGTGCCTGGAGTTAGGCTCCAAGGGTGGAGTTACAATTTAAAGTCATTGTACAATTGTAAATTCTGAAAAGTCAATCATTTTCTACTCAGCTTCATGCTGAATGAAGGTTGGGTTTAGTTTGTAAATCCAAAAAACACTGCTGGAGTTTCACAGGAGAACAGTGTTGCAGAATCTCTCAAACAGTGGAAGTGAATGGTGACCGGTTCTCAAACATAAAAACAACTGGAGAAAAAACTGTTTTCAAAAGGAAAGAAAACAACCAAAAATGAATGAATAAACAAATAAATAAATAAAATGAAATAAAAAATTTAATAAAATGTCGCCATGCTGCTCATCTGGTGTAATCCGAGTCTCCTAAAGCCCTGACATGCCAAGGTGGCTAAAAAAATGTTATTTACACCATGTTTTTAGCCTGAATCTTCACTGTAGATCCTTAGCTTGGAGCCATGTTCACATGCGTGTGCATGCTGTGTCATGCTGTGTCATGCTGGGTGTGTTTGGTGTTATGGTGTGTGTGTGTCAGTGAATAGCATGTCGGGGCTTTAAGAGACTTGGATTACACCAAACGAGCAGTATGGAGGCATTTTATGTTATTTTCGGCTGTTTTGTCTGTTTGAAAATTGGTTGGCATTCACTTCGACTGTTTGGGAGATTCTGCTGCGCTGTTTTCCTGTGAAACTCCAGCAGTGTTTTGTGGATTTAAAAACTAAACCTGACCTTCAGTCAGCATGAGGGTGAGTAGATAATGTCTGAAATTTCATTTTTGGGTAAACTATCCTTTTAAAGTCTGTGTATAGAGGGAGGTTATTTTTTTCTAAATACATGTTAGAAAATTGTAGCTGAAAACATGAAAAGATTGAAAACTATGTAGTACTGAACTGTGGAGTTACACGGCTGAACCGTTTCCCACGATTTCTGTGTTCAGGATTTTTTGGGCAGACCTGAAACATGGCTCTGTGACATTCTGGAGCCGTGGTCTCCCAACTCTGTGTAAGCCCCACAAACCAACACACAGACAACACCACCCCTCAGCCCTAAACCTCCCTAACCGTCAGTGGCAAACATACCTTCAGTGACTCTCTCAGTCTAAATCAGCCCAGCAGTTCACTTCAGTTCCAACAACCCAACATAGAATTAAAAAAAAGAAAACATCCTGTCACTGTCCTCTGGGTCTGGTGGCTCAAACATGCCTGGACATGTCCAATAAAGCTGCTAGAAGGCGTCCATGTTTCAGGTTGTTTTCAGGTCGTAGTGGTGTTTGACACTGAGACAGTGAAATGGACACACTCCCTGTGTTTTAGAGCAGACACAACTGCTCATTTTTCATAATTTTGAGACATAATTTTATATAATTAGGGATTTTTTTTGTAATTATTAAAATCTAACTGGCTGGTTAATAACATGTTTCTGTGGTGTGACAAACTCAGAGCACACATTTATTATCGATTTTCATGACCTTTAACTATTTCCACAAAACTCCACTCTATAAAGCAGATGTACGTTAATGTTTTCCGGCGGAAACCAAAGCCATCCGGTGAAAGAAACCCCATTATCAACCACCATTGTGAACTTAATTAACAGACAGTTGTAAATGTGCTAACAAGCATACAGTAACTGAACAAACACCAATTAGAAGAAAATGGAGGGATAAAGCTTAAGTCACACCAGGTGGTTGCTCTTTCCACTTCCCACACTGCTACCGCACAGCTCATTTTCTCATACAGTGGTGTTACTTAGACTTTGCAGCAGTATTCTTCAGAGAATGTACAGTATTTCATCTCTTTTCATGTCTTCATGTGTGAGTCAACTAAAGGCCAAGACTTCTTTCAGACATTCATCTGACACGTCTAAGAATGTTTGAAAGAAGTCTTTTGCACTGTTTCGCTCAATAACCAAGATGCCAAGCTTGAAGGTACTGTTCTGTACTGTACTATGCACTATCATTGTGTTCATTAAAGACGACCCGATTTTTAATGGAAGCTTGAACATTCGAGCTGGGTTTGAATATGTGTTGAAAGTTTTTGGAAATATAATCAACATGTCAGAAAAGGAGGTCAGCTCTGGTGGACTCTTTGGCAGGAACCGTGGGACTCACTGTCCCTTCAGGCATAACCACATTTATCCACATTGTGCACATATTTCTACTCAGACTGACAACAACTGCATCCAGGCCAACAAGTCCTCCAAACAAAATGACAAAGGGGGTCGATATTTTTTGCTTCCCAAAGGAGTAGTCTGATCGGTTGCCCTAGTTGAGTGGGTGGCACAGTCTGCTAGTTCCTTTCAAACCACATATGACCATTTCAAAAATGATTTATTCGCCTGCTGCCTGATGATCTGCTACTGCTAAGGTTGGCTAGGTTTAGGCACCAAATCTACTTGGTTAAGGGTTGGGAAAGACTGCGGTCAGGGTTAAAAGAAAACAGCCTTGGCTGCTGTTAAAAAAATGGGACATGAACAGTGGTCACCTGTGTCAAAGTGTGTCAAACATACTGTGCTGACCTATCCATCCACCCACACCTAAGATATTTTTTATTTCTCATTAGTGTAACTTTGCTGTAGTTTAACTTTTTCCCATTGTGAAGTAATTGGCAGCTTACAAAGCTATGCTTTTAGTAGTTTCCACCACACTGTTCTTGGCCGTGTACAGTGAATTACTGGAGTCCCTGCTGTTTGCCTCAACCCTCTTGGTGCTGATGAAACTCAGATATTTGAAAAGACCTCTACGTGTTTATTAGTGAACTGTAGAGGTGCTGAGAGGCAGATTTTGGACAAAGCTCAGCTTGCTGATTGTCATCTTTTACAGTCTTTATGCTAAGCTAAGTTTACTTCATGTTAGCTTTTGATTAAAGATAAACTTCAGAACTTTTAACATGGTTGTCCAATCAGTGTTGATGGTAAATGTAGTAAATTAACACAATAAATTCCTCAGGGTGCACTATATTGCCCAAGAAATAAGAGTTTTCCTGCACATGGAACCGTGCTGCAGTGCCTACATGTACCATGACATATTGCATCTGAGCTTCTGAAGCCCACACCCATGATGCTGTGTTATTACAACCCTAGCCTATAGCAATTACTTTGTTAGCTACAGCATAGCATTAGGTGAGAAAAATGTTCATGTAGCATGCCCCCTGGCTACGCAGAGGAGGAGTTCTTCCTGACATCCAATGATATCACTGGCTTCTGAAGGAACAATAGACTTTGCAGCATTAGAACTCAGCTTTCTCAATCAGTATTGCATCCACTGAAGAATTTATTGCTTCAAGACAACATTTACCACTTACACTGATTGGACAGCCACATAAAAATTGCCCAATTTCCCGTTTAATATTTAGCACGCAGATATGAGGGTGGTGTTCATTTTCTTAACTAACTCTCAACAAGAATGCAAATAAGGTTCTAAAAACTGTTTAACTGTCAATGAAGGGATACATTTATCAAAAAGGTGTAAAAACTGCAAAAGGTTTTATTACTTTGAGAATTTTTACAAGAAAGAGCAGGAAAAATAAATTCATTTTTCTGACCTTAGAGTAGGAACTAATGGAATGGAAAGCAGTGTAATTGCAGTTCATATTCACCCCCCACGACAGAACATGAGCATAACAGCGGTGGCCATTCAGTCTACCTGTTGTTAATTGGTCCGACTGTTTTTAACACCTAACACGCAGCATCCACTTGGGACATCTTATTGTGCACCTGCGTTTCCTGAATTTGGGTTTGGTACCCAAAATTAGTAAAATGCATACTGCACGCTGGTTGGTTTTTGGGGCAATTTTTGTCATTTTATTTCATTAATTTTTTAGTCTGCAGAGTGAGAGCGACTGCTGAGCGACGCACTGTCATCCAGCAGCACAGTACACGCGCACACAGCCGGACGATAAGTGCACTGAGCTGGAGCAGGAATGAGAGGAAAATCTAACGCGGTGAATGAAGGATTTATTTTGACCAGACCAGAGTTGCTGATTGTAAGATGTGTGGAAAGACCAACAAAGACAGTTCTGACATACTTAATTCAAACTGTAGAGTTTGAATGGAGGTAGGTACAAATATTTTCCCAATTGCTAGTTGATGGGCCGACGGTGGTCAGTTGGAAATTTTAACATATTGCCCAACCCTAAAGCATACTGTACCGTATTTCCTCAAATATTAACAGGGGCTGTTATTTACCTTAATGGCAAAAGGAAACAGGTCTTCATTTGAAGCAGAACTGTATTAAAAGCAGGCGTTTATTTCTGAATTATTATTCTCTCTTTGACTTTTTCTCTCTTTGTGTAATTGTACATATTGTGGAAGGCACACACTTTTAGTTTTTAGTAAATAATAAACAACATACAGGTAAGGTCAAATAGCACATATAAATTATATACAAAGTATATGGAAAACATAAACATAACATAATATAAACATATAAATAAATACATAATAAGTACATAAATATATTTAAAATGAGGTAATCAGGGAAAATCGTTTCATAATAATCCAGAATCTTATTACTCATTTTGTTGTCAAGTAAAGCAAGTGATTTCAGCAAAGAGTTTAGTTCCATAAGAAAGGGAACAATCTTTGGAAGTGCTAAAAAAAAAACTTCTGTTTGTGAATAAAAAATTTTGGCATTTAGAATAATGAAGTTAATCAAATATTCAAGTCATCTGGATTACCATAGTAACAAGCACTATCTTTAAGATTAAAAGAGTAAACAGTGTTAACAGGTACAAAAGGTGAGACTCCAAATCTCTCCAGAATTTTTGGGATATTTCACAATTGGAAAAAAAGATGAGAAACTGTTTCTGTGTCTTGACCACAAAATGAACAGGAAGCGGCAGCACAATAAAACTGCCAGAGACATGAACCATTTAATGACATCCAACACAGGGAACAAGAATTTAACACACAGTAGCAAAATACAGCTGGGGTCAAGAAGTGTAACAGTCACTTCACTAATAGCAAAAACTATAAACCAGCACAAAAATGACAATTAGGCAGCCAACATAAGCCGGTATGTTCTGAACAAACAAATTACAAACACTGACAAAAAGTGACATCTGGATTTTGGATACATAAAATCACAAACTTAAAATGCATCATAGGAAACTATGAAAATGAGAGTCGTTTCTCAGCCTATCAGCTGCACATGCGAATGCAACAAGAACCCAACAGCCCCCTACCACTGCACTACACAAACTACACAAGCTTTCCAGACTGAACTAATGGAACTCGCTAACTTTATAAACTAGCACTTGCATGATGGGAAATGTGAGCTGTCACTACAATATTTTAGTACGAAGTTTTGTTTTGATTGGCGCCCATCTGCCCTGTTAAAGTTACTGCATTGTGCTTTCGAGCTCAATAGTGAGCAACAATGATTTAGATTATTAGTCATAATTTCATAACCATCCAAGATGAGACTGTCCACTGTGAGATCATGAAATGATGGTATATGCTCCTGTGAAGTCACATGCCCGTTGAATATCAACCTTGCTTTGATAAAACAAGCTTGCTGTTACTATGGAAATGTTTACTGCCCCCATGAATGGGTAGTTCTGCTTGCAGGCTAGCTAGTTAGGAAGCTAACATGAATCGTACAAATAATGTTGTTAACATAATTAATATACACGCAACACAACATATTACAACACTGTTATTAACAGTATGAATACTATAAACATGACAGAAGTTAAATTTAAGGGGAGGGGCTATCATTCGCAATGGTTCACGGGATAAGTAGTTCCTTTACTCTAAAAACTGTTGAGCTGATTCGAATTAAAAGCCCTCAGGCGTCTCTACATGAACAAATTTGGTCACTGCTGTGACGTACTTTTATAACGAAATAAGTACATTTCACAGGCATTTTAAATTCATTTGTTCGCTGTGTTCTGTAGCAGCTTATAAATATAGATGCTGTGTCAATTTATGATGTATTTTTGAATGTTTGGGTCCCGCGGAGAAACCAAATTTCTCTTTTGGGTCTCATGCTGAAAAACTTTAGGGAACCCCTGCTGTACACTGTTCAACAAAGACCTGTCTACTGATGTGCCCTACATTTACACTGAGCTTTAGCTTTCTCTCTGGTAAGGCATTCTTCAAACCCATTCTTCTGTATACTGTACTATTGTTCTACATTAAATAAAAGTTGATTGTAGTGTGATACATCTTGTGGCTCTCCCACAACTCTTAAGAGATGGATTAGATCTGCATAGCACATCTGTCATGCTGTGACTATCAATACAGTTTAGTTATGACTCAGCTGCTACTGTTTATTGACTTTGAGAAATGTCTAAGCATGATTGATGACACGTGAAGGGCAGATCTTCTTCTGTTATGCGGCTTCATCTTCAGTTTCACCAACAGGTTAGTGCTGGTGTCAGATTTTATTTTTTATCCTGTGCTTTTAGACACTTTTTATTATGTTTCTCCAATCTCAACAGAAATCTGTTCATAACAAGCAAAGAAAAGTAGTTTGGTTTCCTTTTTTCATCTGTAAATGTGGGCCGGCTGTTGCCAGAGTGATGACCATGATCATTTTCATTTGCAAAATAAACACTGTCACCCACTGTGATCCTTCTGCAGTGCTGTTTTATTTTCAGGCTGTGTGAATATATGAGGAGTGATTTTGCTGACTTCTAATCTCATGTAAAACTTTTTAATGTATTACGACTCTGAAACTGCGACTTGTTTATGAAGAGGGTTTTAATATCACTTTAATTGATTTGAGGCATTATCTCAATAGTGAACTTTTAACCTGTCAGTACCGGTAACAAGATGTGACTACACTGGTCTTTGTCTGGTTCGTTTTAACCTCTTCTGTGAGTTATTTTTATCAGTGAATATGAGCAGTCTCTTTATTGTTATCCCAGTAGTTTTCATCAGTAGAAAAGACCATTTTCACTTGCGCTCTTTGGAGTAACTTAAATTGCTGCATTTATGGGCAATCTATGTCACATCCGTGCTCCACGCTTAAAGTGCAGAAAGAAAATCAATCTTAAATCTATGAAAGCTGCAACGCAGCAGGTAACAACACAGATGCCATCAAGTCCCTGGAAGAATTTAGTCAGCTTCAAAATTTCACTCTGCCACTTCGGCACAATTCCACCAAATTACACCCTAAATGACTTTTAATGACAAAGACTTTTAATGGCAAAGAGCCTGCCCCGGCAAAGAAAGGAGGAAATAAGGCATTGATTGAATGCTGAATATGACGCATGGATTTATTGAGATAATGGAAAGAAAGCATGACTGAGGAATGTATTTGGTGGAATTACTCCCAGTATAATGAGCCGGATATTATCCACAGTGAGGCTTTGGATAGAGCTCTCTGTCTGTAAAAAGCTTGCGGATCGTGGGCCTCTCTCAGGAGGGTGTCATGACATCAGCAGCGCTCAGCGGTGCCGAGGTGGCCATTGTGATAACTCAGCTGCAACCAGGCAGACATAGGAGTTGCTAACAAATCCCAGGTCAGAGTGAGTTAATGTAGCGCTGCAATCTACCGCAGCATCAGACAAATAATTAGTTTTTGCTTGACCTTTAGCAGAGAGAAAACATCAGTTTTCACTCCATGCAACATTTGGTAATATGTTCTACTGAGAATCAGTACTTGGAATTACATCAGATTATAAATGTAGGGAAGAACCATTAACAAACCATCATAAAACATGGTTGATCGTTCGGCCTCAGTCCCAAAACCAAAATTATTATTAGTATTTGATGATGTGGGAATAAGACTCAAACATCTTTCTTTACTTAATTCACTTATTGCACTAATAGATATGCAATCAAATTAGCTGGATTCTAGTTGCATAACACTTTATTTCAGACTCCGGTATTTGTTGAGTCTCTCAGCAGAAGGAGGAGAAGGAGAAGGAGAAGGAGAAGGAGAAGTAGAAGAAGAAGAAGAAGAAGAAGAAGAAGAAGAGCTGTTTTCATAGAAATATGAGTTATTATAAGTTATTTTTTCAATCAAACCAGCTGAGCAGCTCAGTGCAGGTTTGATGCAGGTTTCAGGTTCATTATGATACCTCCCTACAATTATAATGCCACACAATTCCAAATATTATTTTTATACATGACCTATTACCAGGGGTGGGATGGATTGTTGTTGGCAGCAGAGTCTTAAAAAACAGGAAGGCTGTTACATCCCTTCCATCACATGAAATCCTAAACCTGACTTTGGGTACATTCAGTGGTGTAACTGGGAAACTGTCGTCATAGAAATAGATTGTGAGACTGTGTGAAGTTTATTGTGAGTTTGGCGATGTCTGCTGCCTTAACTTCGACATACGGCTCTGCTAAGCTCTTAGTCTGTCTGTGACACAGGCCTAAGTGTTGATTGGCTATTACTTGTGACTCCAAACCATTCAGGAAGTGCTGTGTGCAGGACACTGAGCCAGACTACAGTGTGTTGTGGTGATAATAAACCAAGTATACGGGATAGTATCATTACTATAATGTAGTGTTTTTAATATTATTATCATTATCATTACATTTACCATTACATTAATCTGTTGATGACTGCAGAAATCAAAATGAATTGAAGTTTTAAAATAATTTAACCGTGATTCCACCAGTGTTTCATCTACCCTGGTCCTCAGGGCTCACTGCCCTGCATGTTTTAGATGTTTCCCTGCTCCAACACACCTGATTCAAATGATCAGCTCATTATCAGGCTTCTGCAGGGGCTTCATGACAAGCTGATTATTTGAATCAGGTGTGCTGGAGCAGGGAAACATCTAAAACATGCAGGGCATTGAGCCCTGAGGACCAGGATAGGGGAAACACTGTCTACCATTTTTTCCCTTTATTTGCTAATCCAAAAATGATCTGTCTGTGACTCAAACCATGATATGATCCGAACTGTGAGTTTTGTGATCAGTTGCACAACTACATATGAGTGAACACTGTATTGGGTTTAAGAGTTTTGTCCCTATGGCTCCATAGGTCTGTTTTTTCAAAATGGCTGCAGTTTTCATGGTTGCACCAGGTAGCTTCCGGGTGTGAACACATCTAACTATGGGTATGTGAGTGTGGTCAGGGCATCCCTGCTGAAGAGGTTCTCAGTGAAACTGCTCTAAATAAATAATTAAAGCTTTAAGCAGGGCAAAACATGGTTTAAAAAAACAGTACAGCACACCAGTACACAGCTTTCAAATACTGTAGAAACCAAGGAAAAAATGGGTTTGCAGGTATGCCATGAATCCTATGGGACCCAGAGGGTCTCTTACGCAGTTATACTTTGGCCTGGTCACACATTAGACACCTTAAAGGGATAGTTCCCACAAAAATGAGAATTCAGTCGTTATCTAGTCACTAGACTTGGTTTTCCTGCATTATTGTGGCTAAGTGACTAATAAAGAGACACCATTGGCGACACAGACCACAGACTGTATACACAGACAGACTCTACCTAAGTCACGTGACGCAATTAACCGTGTGTTCTTTTTTTTTTTGCATGTTATTGTTTCCAGATTAATCACATGCAGTAACGCGTTAACTTTGACAGCCCTAATTAAAAGATTTATTTTTGTTTTTTCTCTGCATCATCTCCTGTCCCATACTCCAGTCCAGTTAGTGGTGGTAATGCACCACTAAGGTGGTTTGCCAACTTCCAATAAACACTAAAGACGAAGAAGAAGAGGACAATGATTTTTGAAGTAGGTCCAGTATTGAGGGAAAGTGCTGCAGCTGGCAGAGGTGTAACTAAGCTACAACGCACTACCTCCGGGTAACTGAGCTCTGTCCAAGTACGTCCACTAAAAGTGCTTGTTTTTTCCACTGACAGGCTCAAACTGTTACAAGTGTCTGGCAACATTATGGAGAGGATCACTACAGAGATGAGTTGAATATGTTTTGTTTAACCAGAAACAGCTGTTCCATTACTCTGTATCATCGCCTTCACTCAAATGCAACAGAAACTAAATGAAACTCGCCAAAAACATCCTGACTTGTCTTTCCACTGCTCCACCAACCACACGCTCTCGTTGTTTGGTCCAAATAAACCCGAAGAAATTGTACCTGTACAATCATTTCTCCACACTGCTTTTCTGATGTCTGTCCTCTCTTTCGCTCCCAATATTTCCACTTTCATAAGTGAAGGGTTCATTTTGACCATATTGGAGCTGGCAATTGTCAGAACAGTGGAAAAGCAAGCCAAGACATTTCTGGTGAGTTTTAATTTTGTTTCTGTCAAGTTTAAATGAGGATGATGACAGCACAGTTTTGCAAAGGGAGTCCGGATAGTTTTGTCAGAGCAACACACTGGCTGTTTCTGTTTAAACAAACACATCTCTGTACCCATCCTTTCCACAACGTTCTTGGACACTTAAAATAACAATCTAACAATGATTTTGGTGAACGTTCTTTGTTGGTGCACAGTTCTCTGGAGGGACTACTTTGTAGCTTAGTTTCATTGCTGCTGGCTGCTGGGCTTTCCCTCAATACCAGACCAATTTCAACATTTTTTGTCCCCATTTGTCACAGACACAAAAACATGGGAAAAAATGCGCAAGTTCTGCTTTAACACAACATGGTCATGGAAAGAGTCCTGTAAATCTGTACTCAAGTGCAAGTACTGTTACATTACTTAAATATTACAAAACTGTAAGTTAATAATTACTCCGCCTATTGGTTACTTTTTAACTGTTGATGTTAAATGCATTATCAGAATTCAGGCATTCATCAAAGTCTTTGTTTCGAAATTTGGGCTGCAACAATTAGTTGATTATCAAAATGTTGATCAAAAGGAAATGATCAAATAACATTTTGATAATCCATAATCATTTCAGTCATTTTCTGATTTAAAAACATCAAACATTTGCTGGTTCCAGATTTGATGATAAAATGAGTCTTTGAGTTTTGGACTGATTGTTGGACAAAAGAAGACATCTGATTATCATTTTAATTCAAGGTGAAATCATGGTTAGAATCAACTTTATTATGTATCCATCACACAGGAACTCAAAAACTTCATCTTAATGTTGTAATCTTGTATCGTAATGTTGTGGTTTTATTGTTGTTGCTGTGATGTCTTAGGTAGCAGGTGGAAAGCCTGAAAACGGTTGATTTTTGAGTCTCATCTGAGATAGGTTTCGTTTTCTGCGTCCCCAGCCCCTCCCACCAGACGAGCAGCACATCCTTCATGCACGCAAGCAACAGTTTACAGAGGCAATCGTGAGCGAGCACAAACCGACAGACATCAGCTGTGTGTAATAAAACAGACATCTGGCAGTAAAAAACAGACAGAGAAGAGAAACTGCATTTAAAAACATAAAGATTCAGTGTGAAGATACAAAAGTATTGAGAGCTGAACATAAAGAAACTTAAAAACGTCTTTCTCTCTGCTCTCCTGCACACATGAGCTCAGTATCACAACACTCGCTTGTTGAAGGGGGACAGAAAGGAGGCGCGACGTAACCGCAGCCACCTTGGAGGCGAGTCAGGCTCGTGGTTCATGATGGGCGTGGCTCGCTGCGATATAAGTGGTTGGCTGCGAAACACAGTTTGACTCACGGAGCCAAAAATGTCAGTACAAAAGTTCGGGGTCTGTAATTGTGTCATTTACTCACCCTGCAAACAGCACGGTGGGCTCCTCCATGGTGCTGCTGCACACAGGTTTACAAGCAATCAAGCAAGCAATTTTTTGGATCAGGAATCATGAAGATAAATCCCAAAAGTTTAACAAAACAAACTCTGAGCTCTCATCTGGCTGGTCAGCACATCCGTAATTGTTTGGTGAAACGCTGCTGCAGAGGGGCTGAAAAGCAGGAGTAAAAATAAATTCCATTTTTTTCCATCTGAAAAGTTTCAAAAACAAACGCTGAGGTCTCCTCTGGCTGATCCGTGGCTCCATGAGTTCTTCGTTGTTGCTGCAGAAGGTTGAAGCAGGAGTGAAGATAAATCCTCGTTTGAATCCCAAAAGTTTGAAACATACACTCCTCCTCCTGCCAGTAAAGCAGCCGGCATCACAGCAACTCCGGTGTTTTTTTCCTCCAGAAGCGGCAGTCCACCACCAACCTCTCACTGCAGAGCTCCCCAGCTCTGAGCAGCTGTTTGTCGACTGTGTCTCAGTTCTGCCCCGGTCCTCTTGGCACTCGACAAAGCTCCGTGATACACGTGAATGAACACAACTGAAGGTGAACTCAGAAGTAACCGAGTGAGCTGACAAACTTCCAGGTTGAGCATGTTGCTCATTTGGCTCTTTTCTCTTTATTATAATGACATTTTATAGCCACTTTTCCTGCAGTAGTTTCCATCATTGACTCAGGGTCTCACCAAAATAATGTGCGTGCGCAGCTGCTGAGTGCCCCAGGCCTTAAAAGACCTGTTATTGGTTTAAGTCCACCGTCACGGGCCAGATTCTCTAAATGCTGAAAACAGAGCCATGGAGGAGGTGCAGGAGTCTAGTTCTCTCTCAGAACATCTGATTTACTATATATTGAAAGGTTTTTATGAAATTATTTCTCAATTATACCAAAACAACGTTGGCTACTGGAGCTTTAATGCTGTGAAATTGTAATATTGTTGTTATTGCAGGGTCTTAATGTTGTGTAATCTTGTTATTGTTATTGCTGAAGCCACTGTGGATATGTTCTGCCTTATAAGTGTGTTTTTATATGATATCGTTAGGATTTTTAATATAATAGTATTAGTGTTTTTTCCTTTAGCAGAGAAATTATTCTTTGTTTCCTGCCCAGGGACTACAGATGAAAATTATAGCTGCTGCGCAGCAATGGTCAGGGCCGGGCAATTTTAGAGTGTAGGAAGATGAAAAAAGGTGGCACTCTAATGTGGATTTTACATCAGTTGAGGCTTGAACTCACAATTTCTGGAACAAGAGACTCTGCATATCGACTGATAGCTAAGCCAAATAAACAAGGAAAAGAGACAAGAGATAACAGGGAAAAGTGTTGATAAAGAGGATTTGTCTCTCCGCAAAACTGCCTGGATCATAATTATTTTAACCTTAGTAGTCTCTAATCCACATAGCATGATGCCTGAACATAGGACTTTCACATTAGAATGTCTGTTCTGCCTTAACTGAGGCTTGAACTCACAACTTCTGAGACAAAGGTCCATCTTCTATCTCACTGAGCTAATTGGCAGGTGACAGTTCATGTGTGGCTTCACAAATTGACTGAGCCAAGCATCAGTTTGCCAGACAGCAGCCATCCATGCCATGGAAAAGCAAATTTCAAAGTGAAAGTTCCAAAGCTGTAGCACATATGGTTGATTTGTTATGAATTTTCAAAGTTTTGAAATTTAGAGGCTTGCTGTAGCGCCACCATCAGGACTATTGTCTTGTGTTTCCAGTTGAGGACATCTGGCATGGGACTGGACTCATATGGAAATGTTGCATGAGCTGAGGCTTGAACTCACAATCTTCAACACCAAGAACCATCCTCTATCTCACTGAGCTAATTGGCAAATGGAAATATCATCACTTGTAGCTTCACAAATTGACTCAGTCAGTCACCTGTGTGCAAGACAGCAGCTGTTAGCGTGTAAAGGCAGATTTCAAACAGCTGTCAAAAATTCAGTTATTAAGACAATAATCCCAAAATACACAAATTGCATCTAGACAGCATGGAGATGATGAGAGCGAAATTCAAAATGCTGTAAAAAATTCAGTTTTTTAGATAAAATTCTCATATTTTCCAAACATCATCTACCATGACTCCAAAATTTTGTCATTTTTTTCATGAACATTGAAAATATATTTAGCAAGAATTTGCAAGTATGTGTTTATAATACGTTTACAGTCAAACATTGTGATGCACTGTAGGCTCAATTTTCGATAAATCAAAAATCTGTGTGGATGGTTTGTGTAGGACAGTCTGAAGATGCTCTGTAGCAAGTTTGGTGTCAATTGAGCAAAAATTGTGCGAGGAGATAGGTTTAATAAGCTTTACAGTTTTTGAAAAAAACAGAGATGGACTTCAAAATTTGCAAAAGGTTTAAATGTACAAAAGTTTCTTCCGTATCGGGGCTACATTTTGGTGAAAGTTGCAAATCTGAAGCACATATGGTTGATTTGTTGTGAATTTTCAAAATTTTGAACTTTAGAGGCTTGCTGTAGCGCCACCATCAGGACTATCGGCCTGTTTTTGCAGCTGAGGCAATCTGGCATGGGACTGGAACTTTGTGCAAAGTTTGGACATTTTTCACGCATGGGAAGTGGGATTTCTTCGGAAAAAGAAGAAGACAAAGAAGAAGAAAGAAGAAGAAGAAAGAAAGAAGAACATTAAGGATAAAAATAGGGTCCTGGCAGCTTAGGCTGCCCAGCCCCTAATTAGCTTATGGCTAATTCTGATACAGCTATGGGGCCGTGCACTGTCCCTGTCAAATGACCAAATAAAATGAAATACAATAAAATTTGGACTCTGGGAAATTGCGATGAGCATTTTTCACTAATTTAAAAAAAATATTTTATAGATATATAATCAATTAATTGTGAATATAACTTGCAGATTAATTAAAAATGCTTAGTTCTGCTCAGTGAGTCATGCTCACCTCTCCAAACCTTCTTTGTCTATATCTCATGGTTTTACTGGCCTGTTTGTGATCATATGCAAGTTTGGATACTCAATACTCAATACTGTAAAGCCAACAATAAATATGTGTTCACAGTTTGTCACACTACAGAAACTATGGAGAAACAAAAATCTCAAAGTATATAAAATTAGGTTTTCATTGGACATGTCCAGACATGTTTGAGCCACTAGAGGACGGTGACAGGATGGCATTTTATTTTCTTCTGTGTTGGGTTGTTGGAACTATAGTGAGCTGAAGTGAACTGCTGGACTGATTTGGACTGAGAGAGTCACTGAAGGTTTTGTCACTGACCGTTAGGAAGGGTGGAGGGAGAGTGTTGTTTGTGTGTTGGTTTGTGGGGCTTAACCCTCTGATACACCTTCAAAAAACTTACACTAACACACCTTCGCACATAAATGTGCGCATGAAAATTCAAGCTATAAAAAAATTATGAATTATCATCATTTGGAAATTCTTTTTTTTTAAATTTTGTAAAGCAACTAACCACACATATCAAATAGTATTGATTTTTTTTTTAACCCTTTAATTGCCAGGTTTTTGTCATGATGCAACTCCATTTTTTGGTCTAAAAAACAGTTTATTTGATTTCTTTTCATTACAATTGATGCAAACTTGAATATTTTTGGTTTTATTATGGCAGCCTGGTATATGTGAAAGATTAGCAGTAACATTGATTTTTTTGCAGTGTCAAAATGCAAAAAAGTATAGCATTAACACACCTTCACACATAAATGTGCGCATGAAAATTTAAGGCATAAAAACATTATGAATAATTATTATTTCCAAAATTTTTTTTTTTTCTTATCACCTCAGACCTTGTGTGGGGAGCATATAGTGCCAGTACCCTTTATTGGAAAAAAACATTTATTTGACCCCTGTGCCATATATGGTAAATGACGTCACAGACAAGTAAATCGCTCAAATCACAAACTTTGAGGCGTTCGGCCTTAAATGAAACCAAGAAATAAGAATTTGCATGGTATATGCTTTTTTAAGAGCAGGATCAAAAATAGTGGTTTGAATGGGTTTCAATGCGCACATTTTTGTGCGAAGGTGTGGGAGTGCTATACTTTTTTGTTTACGTTGTTGACAATGGGTTAAAAATAAAAAATCCATTAGAAAAAGTTAGAACTCACAAAAATACACAACCTGATGCAATTATAAGCTATTTGCACAAGAACTGGATGAGATATGTAAAAAATAAAATTCAAAAAAACACATAAATGTGTCAAGGTGTAACAGAGGGTTAAATAGTGTTGGGGGACCAAGACTACGGCACATCACCAAGTAATGTCTTTTCACAAGTTTTCAGCAACTATTTTCTGACATGTATAATGTGTTGAGAAGAAAAATTCCCTTTTTCCTTTACACAGACTTTAAAAGTAACTAAGGAGATTACATACTGTAATGCATACTTCGTACTAAGAGCTAATAAGTACAAGTAAAATTACAAACTTGAAAATGTAAACTTGTAATCAGTTAGTTCCACAACTTAGAATAAAGTTAGTATATAGTACAGTATATACTCCTGCATGGAGGGTATACAGTAAAGCCTATCTAAATGATACTCCAGACTGATGATGAGTAGCAGCGGCTGTACGGTGGTAAACTAACCCAGTCATCATTCTGGTCTCCTCTGTCTTTTCCTGAACCTGGCATTTAGGCTGTCTCAGCCTCTTCAATAGCAGCTGTGCCCCTTTTAATATCTCCCTATGTCTTGGATCTGTTTTCATTACAGAACACAGAGGCTATATGTCTGACTGAAGACAAAGGGCAATTATACCATGCCGTGCATATTCGTTTGTACTTCTTCCGGTCACTTCACTTGAAATCATCAAAGCACCTGGTAAGAAAGAGATTTCATCGCCTTCCAGCGTCCTCGCTTCATTAAATCTGAAGTGTGGAACAAGAGGTTTCTCATATGGATTACATCAGAATAATGAGTTCTTTAAATTGCCTATCACAAACTTCAAATATCAGAGTTATTTGCACAGCAGCAATTCACTGTAGTTCTATCAGACAAACTAAGAGTCTCATTAATTCCCTCTGTCTCTGGTATTACTAGACTGCTCTGCGGTCCACTGTATACTGCAGGGTGTGTTCTTACTAAGCAACTATGCTACTTTACTAAACTGCAGGGCTGCTACTATGTACAGATGCATCACGTACTGAGTGTTGGGCACCAAGTGCCAGAGGGGGCACCAAAACAACCCCTTACAGCTCTACCTACTGCATTAATAAACCCTGCAGGGATGTCCTTGTCCTTGGCCCACATTACTGTCTTCCAGAGGCTGTAGGAGGTGATGAAA
>JAJHUR010085744.1:20996-49852 GCA_027495735.1 Lutjanus campechanus | reverse complement strand
TTCCGCAACAGCCAGCGCTATTCTCCTTCTTCTTCTTCTGTTTGAAACAGCGGCTGGGCTGGCAGCCAGCTCATTGGCGCATTATCGCCACCTACTGTTCCGGAGTGTGAGTCAAACCCCTACACCGCAGCAGCCAGCAACAGACTTAAAATAAAAGCATGTGAGCAACATGCTTTAATGCGCGATAAAGTAAATATCGGCGTTAATAGTCTAATGAATTAACGTGAAAATAACGCGTTAACTTGCCCAGCCCTAGTAATAATTAATATGACAAAAATGTGAAACACATGAAATTGTAAAAGTGTAGTGTAAAGAGTGTACCAAGCCTCACTAGGGATCAGAAATACACTACAGGGAGACACTGGTCTTAATGGCATAATATGCAACATTTTCCTAAATAAAAAGTGAACAAAAAACCCCAAAAATGTATAGACTCATAAACATCCCTATCAGCCCTCACTACACTAAAATGTATGGTGGTGGCTGTATGTGTGGAGACAGAACCATTATTTTCTCATTATTTTTCCTGTGCTAAGGACATTTTACCAACCAAAAATGTCCAGGCATGCACGAGGACCTACAGTGGGCATAAAACTTGTGAAAACGTGTAAGGCCACATCTGGAGAACCCTCCCAACCCTTACTACTGCACAAACATAGTGGTGCAACATGATGGACCTGCACCCTCTGTAGATATAAAGGGCTCATTCTAAGGTAACGAAAACACGATTCATAGGTTCAAGTGATTATAAAGTGTAAAACATACATATGAATATTATATTCCATATTCTGCCGATGAATCCCCTTAAATCTTACACAATGGACCTTCAAGCAGTCCATGGCTGGTCCGTTGTTGGCATGCTGCTCAGAATGCAAAAAAGGGATTAATGGAGATGAATTGTTTGTTGACTTGAGCCAACAGCAATTTGTCTACAGGGGGCTTGTCTTGTAAGCTCCTTCTCAAAAAATTAAAAACAAAACAAAACAAAAAAACCCTTTAATGGTTTAGGTGATATTATGCAGCCTTTAACCAAAATTTATTGTCATATGAGATTGGTCAAACTGTCAAAATATCTGTATATATACAGCTCCTGTATCTCAAGTCATTAAGATCCTCACAGAGAGATGTGCAGTCCTCCTGTGCTGTAAAGTAATAGATCTGTGCAAATTTTAATATCAGTGATTTTGCTGTCAGTCTTTTCCGGCGGCTTATTTTCATAAGAACATGGAAATCGCATCAGCAGATGAATGCAGAGCAAAATAATAAATGGTGTTCAATAATTCTCTCATTCCTCCGTCTTTCCTTACCCTCCTCTCTGTTGGTTTTGAAATCAAATACACTGAGCTCACGTCACATCATCACAAACTAATATTTGTCAGGAATGACGACCGATGCATGAAAAACTCAATAGAGTGTGCAGTATTTTGTCTGCTTCTTTCCTCTATCCCTCTCTCTCTTTTTGGACTGATGATGTAATGAAATCAGAGTCTCACTCTAAATTTATTAATTTTAAATTGTGGGAAATATTGATGCTTAGTCTGCTCGCAGCATAGTTTAAGCAATTTCAAATATTTACAGTGTGCAAGGGGAATGCTCAATGCTGAATACGGTTATCAAGCAGCTAAGACAAGTCATCATTTCCCATCCCTGTTCTCTCTTTTCAGCAATCAGAACACCACATTCACACTTTATTTCTACACATTTTGCTCACTGGAAATGAATTTAAAGCCAAGTTTTATGTTAAAACAAAAAAGAAAAAGAAGTAGGGAAACAAGTCTATTTCCCACTGAAGTTAGTGGGCACATGGAAAAGGGGAACTTAGCTGTTGAGGGAAATAAAGTCCATCTGTAATTAGAAAAACAAATAGGATGCATGTTATCCAACTAAATCTGCAAAACACCTAAAACAAGCAAAACACCTAACCACACAGCGAAGAGAAGAAGTTCTGTAATAACCGATACAGGCTTTGGGAAAAATGAAAAGTTCTTTGTAACCCTAACAAGTGCTACGCGCTGCTTTGCTATCTTATAATGACAAGGTTCTTTGTCATCTGTTGCAATACATCATGTAATACAAATCTAAAACACCTCAAATTTTGAAAGGAAACAAATGCAGAATGCACCGAAAAGATCAGAGGCACACTAGTTGGTCCCTTGTCGGCACGCCGCCGAGGATTCAGATGTGAGGATTTAATGGAGGTGAATTAAAGTGAGACTATGTCACTTTTGCTGAACAGCTGCCACTGTGGGAGCAGGTGACAATAATGGGATATGTGGGGAATTATGGGCTGTGGGATCATTATAGTCGTGCGAGCGCAGAAGAGTCACAAAGTCAACACACTAATATGCTGCGCAATTAATTGAATTAGCAAAATTGCAATATGGCCACATGCAATACCCAAATTGCAGAATGAGAATCAAATTGCAATTGTCTGAAAAAAGAAAAAAATTGTAATAAACATTATCATAATGAAGGACTACGAACATGACTACGTAGCACATTGATACAGAAAATTTAAAAAAATTACAGGAAAGACAAAATTTATTTTAAGTTACATTTTCATTTTAAATTTCTCAGTATTTTGATTATTTGTTTTTAAATTAATTTAATTAATTTTTTTAAAAAACATTTTAGAGAATTCTCAGTGTACCACTAGAGGGAGCTTGAGTACCACCAGTGGTACAAGTACCATAGTTTGAGATCTAATCAATTTTGGTGGTCAAAGGTCACTGTGTCCTCACTTCTGTCCCATTCTGGTGAACCAGGTATCTCAGGAACACCTGGAAGGAAACTCATTAAAATTTGGTATCAATGTCCACTTGGACTCAAGATTGTACTGATTAGATTAGATTTTTAAAGGTCATAGTCAGCCATGAATAATCAGCTTCAGCATCTTTGATTATCTATCTTACATATCTATTTTTCACCATTTACATCATAAAACAGCAAAATAAAAGGCCGGGACCATTTATGAGCGGATGATCATTCAGTGTTTTCCTCTTTTTATTCTTCACGTCATTGCTTTTTTATGTCTTCCATCTCTGTCTCTTTCATTCCCTCTGTATTTTTTCTTTTATGTCACGTCGTTACCTGTTTTCTCCCCGATTGACTTTCTTTTTCTCTCTTTTCTCTTCCCTTCATCATCCCTTTCTATTTTCCCTCTCTGTTTGTGTAATCATGTTCAACACAGTGGCTCTTCACATGCTTAAGAACACACACACACACACACACACACACACACAGACAGACAGACACACAGGTGAGTAATCCTCTCTGCAGACAAAAGCACACTTGCATAGATAAACAGATAGCACTTATGTGCACTCACACACCGACACACAAACTCGCTGGACTCCACAGCCGCACGCACACGTCGGCACAGTGCTTTTGGACAGGACCCTGTGAGGATATAAGGATGCACATAATTACTAGAAATGAAAATGCCAGAATTCATGAAACGACTGAACTGAGCGATGGGATTCGCCGGTTGGGGAGGTCAGGTGACCACCTGGGAGCGGGAAGCAATAGACAGTCTCCCGACTTAAATGAACAGATGATCTGGCTTCCACTCTTCACCTTTTCAGCTCTCACGCTGCACATTTCTCTGGTTACCGAGCTGAAGTAATTAATTCTGCTCTCCTTAAGGCTTTTGAATGCATAAACGAGCGTGATCAACAGCTTGGAAACGCTGAAGTCCTGATACCAGAGCACCTCATTGCTGTGATGTTTTTTCAGTGCAGCTCCTAGAGACAAGTCATTGAAATCTGTGTTGCTCTTTTCTTTGTTCAGACACAGTGGCTGCAGGCGACTGCATTTAAAAGAAACTGCTGTTGCAGTTTGTGGAAACATGTTTACGAGACATGGATGTAATTTTTCTGTCATTTAAGAGTTTTTCTCTTCAGTTTGTCAGTTATTTTTAGATCAATAAGCTGCTGTAATCACAGTATTCCATCAGGCCTCATATAGTTTAATCAGCCTGCTCTCACTCCTGTCAGATATAACAGCTTGGACAATGCCCCTATGCTTCAAAGTAGATGGTACCTATTTAGAGTCATTTCTGGAGGCGCCGCTCTGGTGTTATGTTTTAATTTGCAGTCAAAGTCAGTCATTGCTGAACCGGACTCAAGTTTTGTGCCTTCATTTTGAAAGTCTGGATGTTGCGTATTAATTAATCCTAAATTACATGTGGAACCTTGCATGTGCAAAACTGATGCTTGAGGGGTACCTACAGGAACATAGTTTAGGTCCACTGCTGTATTTGACGAGTTGAGAGTGAGAACATGTTGCTATAATTCATTCACTACTTGTGTAGGGCTTCTGGTGTCAAATAAACTGATCACAGGATCTCATTTTGAAATAGAGAAAAATATTTAAATGGCATCTATCATCATAACACACAAATTGTGGCTGGCAAAATAGATTTCCTTTGTAAACTATGAACTTTAAACAATTATGATACAGTTTAAACCCATATGTGTAGGTGTAACATTTGTAATAGACTGACATTAGTGAAACTCATGCAGCAGTTTAATGATGATGTTAGCTTTCAAACTGATGTGGAAACACAGTTACGAATTCTTCATAAAGTGGCAAGGTGCTGAAATCCCCTAACGTGCATGATTACCTTGAAATAATCATACCTCCTGTCCTTTTGGCACCGATTCTGTGTGTGCGTGTGTGTTTGTGTATGTGTGTATGTGTGTGTGTGCATGTGTGCATGTGTGTGTGTGTGTGTATAATAGACAAGCTGGCAACAGGAAGTCACCAAACTAATGAATTTTTGGCCAGCAGGCCAGACACACAGAAGCTAACACAGTCTTGTGAACACAAATATGTTCACCTGGACCTATAATTATGTTTCAACCTTTTCTGGGTGAAAGACGGGACGTTGAAGTAGAGCAGCAGAGAAAGAGAGAATAGGAAAGGAAAAAACTTTTTTTTTTCTGAAAGGACAAATAAAATTTTGCTTCTTACCTGTGTAATGTTTAATAGAACCGCCAATCACATCAGAATCTCACAGGAGACAACTGGTTATCTTAAACAGTACATTGCACTGGCCTTTTCCAGTGTTTCTTCAGAATATGTAGTTCACCTTTAAGTATGTAAGAACTTAAATTTATTTACTCTCTTGTCTGGTAAATGGTTAAAGATACATTTTTTCTGTAATTTGGCACTTTATTGATTTAAGTATCTTGCTAAATATCTTGCTAATTATCTAGCTAACGACCTGGCAGTAAGGCTACCTGTTGTCAGTGCAACATTAGTAATATCTTAAACAGGTGTTGTTTCTCTTCTTACTTAACATATCAGGTTGGAAACTTGGAAGCTTCTGACTGAGATGTTATACATCATTATGAGTCCAGACAGAAAAAGAATATTCTGTCCATTTCCTCTGCTTTGTCTGTCTCTCTCGCTGTCTTTGTTCTTTCTCATTGTCTCACTATCTCTTTGTTTCCATCTTTTTTTCCCTTTGCTTCATAAGCCTATTCAGTAATTAATTTGAAAACGTGTAATGAGGCTTCACAGAGACAAGATGAGCAACAACTACATTTAAAAATTCTCTTGTAAACAAGATAAAAGATGGAAATATGTCTGTATTTCATGCTGCCTTTCTCTGTTTCTCTCACTTTTCAGTCAGTTTGTGCAAATGTGGGGGAAAATTAAGATTTAAAAAAATTATATACTTAAACTTTGGTCACCAGAAAAATAAACAGCTCTAGTGGCTTATATTGAAAGGACAGAAGTTAAGTATCACACAGTTACACACACCGTTATAATTTTACAAAAACATGTTATCTTCATAGAAACATGTTTTTGTTTTAGTCACCAAAAATGTTCTTGACACTCCGACTGTGTTCGAGTGAAAATTAACATTCATCTCATCATTTTTTAGAGGTGACCATTTAGTGTACCTTGTTTTGGTGAAGAACATTTTTATTGGCTGGCAGAATCGTACAGTGGGTCACTCACTGATGCTTCACAGAGCCATTACTGGTTGATGCAGAGTACACCCGCCTCATTGGGACATTTAAAGGACACAACTGTGCACTCTGTCCTCTTATGTCCAGTGTTCCATCAAACCAGACCCGACTTCCCACCTGATAGCATCCACGTGTCCCCCACCGCAATGACTGTAGTCTGGTTTCATTTAAGCAACCAAAACTACTTGGTGAAGGTTTGGCATAGTATCAGTGCAGAAGGCAACAACACCAAAATGAATTAACCTTATAAAAAGAAGACTGAATCAGACGCTAAAACCCAAATTAAAAATCAAATCGTGTTACTGACAGACTGGTATGAAAGCTTAAAAGGAAATTTTAACTAGTGTTTTCGGCATTTGCAAGATCAGTGGTTCTCAAGCTGGAGGTCAGGACCCCCTTGAGGGAATAATTTCCGAGGGTCACCAGATGGGTCTGGAAAATGAAATAAAATATAGTGGCCAGCAGCACAGAATGAGAGCCAGGAATCATCTCTCTCAGCCCCTTAATGACATTCAACAGCCACCTCACTAATGGTTAAAACTATAAACCAGCACAAAAAAAAAGACAATTACCAACATAATCTACTATGATCTGAACAGACACAAACACTGACAAAAAGTATCATTTGCATTTTGCACAAAATAGCAAACTCAATAAAGTACTCAGTCCAGCAAGATAGGAAATAATGGTCATATTTTAAATGAGAAAATGGCAGCACCGTCACAAGACAAGGTGCTGGCGTTTCTAACACAGCTACAGAAATACCGCCAAGATTTTCTGCACTATCAATACTTTGTTGGGGCCGTGAACACAGACCTAATTCTTCTAGGTGGTCACGACTTGAAATGGTTTAGAACCACTGTGCTAAGCAATGCTACTGTACGCACAACGTGAACGAAGTCACAGATTGTAGCCTACTTTAAATCATAATTTCAGACCTATGGCACTTACCTAATTTTATGCAAAAAATATAAAAGAATTGTTGTAAATCAGTGTTTTTCATCTGTCAGATGCTGTTGTTCCACTGTAGTTTAACATGGTTCACTGATGATGCATGTTTTATTTTGTACACTGCACCTTTAAAGGGCCTATAGCATTTGGTTGACTTTTATTCTTAATTTTTACTTTTGCTCTTAAATGAATAAAAGATTTTGCTGAAAAGTCTGAATGACATGGATGTTAAGAGACGCCTCATTGTCTGGATCAAAGACTTTCTGTTCAATTTAGCATGGAGGGTCTGTTTCAATGGGTGTACAGTATGTCAGAGCAGAGTCTTGTTAGCACAGGAAGGCTCCACAGGGATGTCTGTTATCTACAGTTTTATTTCTCCCTGTGGCTTAATGAACTCTAGCTCCATAGTCTCAGCACAGGCTTTTTAAAGTATGCTGATGACATTGCTTCGCTGGGCTTTTCACAAAGGATAATACATTGTGATTGAAACTGGTTACACCAAACATGTAGTGGCCCCGCAGGTAAGACACAAAGGAGAGATTAACATTGAGAAACATGCTAATAATTAAAACTTCACCTGCTGTTTGAAAACTATTAGTTACTGGGGTTGAAGGAATTATTTTGAAAGTTATTATTTCCCCAGAAGATATAACTGTCTTTCTAAGATTCCTGGGATCTCTTGTCAGAAATGAAATTAGAGTGGAAACACTGAACTGCAGTTAATTAATGATGAAATCATCAAATCATTCATTCTAATTTTCACAAAACTTCAAATTTAAAAATGGAAGACGTGTTCTTCTGCTTATAATACCACTACTACTGATAATACTACAACAATAACTACTGCTACTATTACTATTACTACTACTACTACTACTACTACTACTACTACTACTACTACTACTACTACTAATAATAAACTTTATTTACTGTATATAGCACCTTTCACACAAAACATGCAGCTCAAAGTGTAAATTATATATATATAAAAAAATAGGCAATAAACCTAAACTCCCCTGTGAATCAATCAAGGTAGTCAGGCACAGCTGAATGGTGGATCCCGCTGTGCACCGCTGGTGCAAGGGGTGGAACAGGACAGGATACTCCTGCACAAGACAGCAAAAGTGGATTAGGACAAACCATGAATAAATAAAATCCACTGCGCCTTGCACTTTCCACTTCTTCATTAAATCAGTGTAAAGCAGGGCCCTAAGAGTCCAAAAAAAAATGCTAGCCTCTCTTTGAGGCTGTACTGAAACATACAGTAGTGGTAATCTGACCTAATGCTTATGTCATGTTCACAATGACAGTGCTAAGATGTTGATGTTTAGCATATTAGAATGTTATGATTTGCTAAATAGCGCTTCACAAAAAGTCTGGCTTTTCCCCCCTGAGAGGACAAGTGAAGGTATCAACTGAATGCAATTAACCCAGTGGTGAACATGGATGTTTGTACCAGATTTACTGGCAATCCACACAATAGTTGGGAAGAAAATTCAGAGGATCATTAAAGTCAGTAGGCTACATAATCTCAGAACCATATATGTCTGTGTATCTTTTTTTTTTTGCCAGTCCTGGTAGATTTTGAGCTATTTCACCAAAGTTAAAGTTTTGGTCTAATGATGGCAATAGAGTAAAAAAGTTAAAGGCTCATCAAGGTCTTTTGAGTTCATCCTTACCAAGAGTAGCTGTGCCTCATTTCATGGAAATCCACCCAATGTGATGCTGAGATATTTTACTAAAAGAACAAAAATTTGAGCAATCCATCATACAGCTGTTGAGAACTTTCAGTCAAGGCCAAAGTGGTGGGTGGACCGAGTGACATTGCCATGGCTAGAAATATAACGCCACAAGTTCCCTGAAGCTGCCATATTAGAATTAAAAACAACTGGAAGAAGATGTTGGTAAAACATGTTAGTCATTTTTTTTGGTAATAATGGTATTTAAACAAAACCTTCGACAGTAGGAGGAAAAGGAGCAGATTTTGCCGGGAATCCCCAGAATTCTCTCTAAGTTACAGCTTTTTCTTTTTCTTGCCTGCCTAACAGTCACTTCACTCAACCAGTAACTTAACCCTAATGTAGCACCTTTATCATATGCTCGATATGTGAAACAAAAGAAAGGTACAGTACACTGTGGTGAACTCGCTCCTGAGATACCTAAAATGTAGTTGGATGTGAGCGTGGAAAAAGTCACAGACAGAAATGTTATTAAGGCATGTAAATGCTTAAACTGCTCTCTATTACCCCCAAATTTTCTGTCATTACTCCTCAACAAAAAGGATAATCACACGGAAAATGTGAGACCTTACTTAAATTATTTCCCCCTTATTTTGTCCTCCTTCCTTGTCCTTGTTTACCAAAATCACCTTCGGGCAAATGGAAAGCAGTTTGCTGCTGCGGTTGACTGACATCCGGCACTGCTGACTATTCTGGCATGTTGTTTTCTCTTTAGTACTGTTTCATTATACAACCACGATATGAAGGCTGCGCCAGTCATCCAGAGTTCAGCGGTCCGTGAGCCCTGACGCCACACCAGGATGAACCACGGTGTTTATTCCCCTGATGAGAAGCCAATACACTTACGTCCGTCTGTCTGGATGAACTCACTGACCCCGGGTGTGTGATACAGTAATAAAGCCGGCTGAAGAGATGCCCAGAGAGACAGAGGGAGTCAATGAGGGGGAAGGAGGGCAAGGGAAAAGAGAGGAAGGGAGAGATGCAGGGAGGGAGCGAAGGATGCTATGGAAGCGCCTATGATCTCTTCCTTGTTGTGTCTTTCTAGCCCCCTGATTTTCTGTCTTCTCTCCATGGTGAAGGGCAGAGAGGGGACAAGACTGCTGTCCTCACCCAGGTCAGGGCCTCTCAGCCAGGGACAGCCACCCCCAACTCCCCTCCAGTCAGAGCTACATACTGGCAGAGAGCAAGTTTATCCAACTGTCAGGCACACTTGAAGTGAACTCTCTGTATTTACACTCTGATACACCCTGTACAGCACACAGCAACGATAGAGATGTACAGTACAGCAGTCATTCTGAGATGCTGCGGTGGCCAGATGTGTCAGCGCATCTCCATCCATATTCAACACCCAAAACTTTTCCACCTCAGGCAAACTTATTTTCAGTATCAGATATTTATTTCTCAAAATATGCCTTTTCTCCATCCAGGAACTGCCAGTTCATTACATTATAATTTACATAAATGTACTTGGATGAAAGCCCCAGCAGACTGCATGGTGTAGTATCCTGCTCCTCCTGAGAAATACAGCGCAGATTGAGTCATTATAACACCTGTGTAAACTAGCAGAGGGAGCTAGACTGGAGGGAATGTACTGTATTTACTTTGGAAGAACTTTAAATAAGACAGAACGGCAACAAATACCGAGGGAAATTATCGCACTTTCTATTTGGCATCTCCTTTTATTTCTCTATATACTCCTCTTGATTTTTAGACATCTTGAGGGTTTTTATTTTCTTTCACTATTGTGCTGTTTGTCCATTCCTTTTTATGTGTCTGACTCTGATTTTTTCACTTAATCCGGGCATCTTTCCTAGATGGTATGAACAGCAGATGCATTTAATTTCCATGTTTTTGATTTGTTATCCAACATAGAAATGAGGATTCTACAAATTCCATTAATTTTGGATTGCCAGTGCCAATTTTCAGTACCACTGAGCTAGGGTCCGCTAGGGTCTTGGTGATTTAAATTTCTTCATCAGACGGTGTACATGTAGGTTCTGTGAGGACATCTGTGTACTCCCAATTTGTTGTGACCTGGACTATGGTGTCTGCAGCTGTCCATATATTCCCCTTTTCAGGACTATAATAGATCCCTAAGAAAGTGGTTGTGCAGGTTGAGGTGGTGGATGGGTGTGTAGCACATTCGAGTTAGCATGCTATCACAAACCTGAAAATAAATGTTTTCTTTTTTGAACCACAACCATGTCTAAATTGCTCAACCTTTGCTTCAACCCCCATGGCCGGATAAACCTGTAAGTCAGCACCAAAGCAAAAAAAAGTTGCGGTTTGCCCCCCTGTTGTGGGTTTAAAAAAAGAAAAAAAAAACTAGATTCTGACACAGGAACCCTTTACAACTACAAGATTAGCCTAAAATGCAGGACCCAGTTGATATTACATTTTGGAGGCGTAAATTCTGAAAAGAGTCCGAAAAAGCAACTAACCTACAGTGAACCCTGGGTTTCTGGGCACTTGGTCTGAGGCCCAGTGCAGTGGTCATCTTTTCTCTTTTTTGTAATCCAGCATCAATAACCAGTATATTTCCCAAACATTAGCCACAGATATTGCTGGAAAACTATTTTTTAAATGACAGTGCACTTAACAACTTTGCTTTTAATCATTATTTGGAATTTTACAGAACTGTCCAATATCAATGTTTTGTGATAAGTGATTAGATTGCAATGGAACTAACCTGCAGCAATTAGATGATTAATCGATTAGTTAATCAAAAGAAAATAAGTTGCCAGTTCTTTTGATAATCCATCAATCAGTTTCAGTCATTTTACGAGCAAAAACGTCAAACATGTCAAAGCTGGTTGCACACAACTTTTTTTTTTTTGTCATTTGTGACAGTAAATTAAGAAACTTTAAGTTTTGGACAGTTGGTTGGACAAAGGAAGAAATGTGAGAATTCTTACATTCTACAGACTAAACAATTAATCAAAAATGAGTGAAAATGGTTTAAGATTTTAACAGTTGAGGCTGTTTATACTATACTATATGCATAATGACTTTTTATGTGCTTAAACCGGCAATGTTAGGCATCTTTTCTCTTTTGCGAGGGGATGAGCTCAGTAAAATGGCTCTGAGTGCACAGCAGTGTGGATTTTGTGTAGACACTGACTGACAACTCACAGCTGCTGCTTTTGTGCTGCTGAGACAAGGTGTTACTCCATTTTCTTTCCTTCCGTCTTTCCAGCTGACCCTGTTCTCATCCCCATAGCTGTTGACAAATTTTTACAGAGCAAAAGCCTGAAAACAACAATGTCTCAATCTCTCCTTTCATTGGTGTTGAGGCTCGTAAAGACAAAGCTGTTGCAAATTAATTACGGAACTTAGGGAAGCTACTGAATTTTAATGGACTGAGATGTTAGATAAGTGTTCACTCACCGGCAGCAAAAACCTCAAGACTTGTACACTGAAATAGTCATGAAAAACTATGGAAAATAAGTGGAAAGTAAGTGGAAAGTACAAAATTATATACTAAATTTCAAGACCATACCTCCACCTCTTCATCATCCATTAATGCAAGCATTCCTAAACATTCATCAATCCATCATCCATCATCGTTGCCCATCCACCCAGAATAAAGTCATACAGATGCCGGATCAGTCATCCATCCATCAGTTAGCCAGTCAATTAGCCACCCATCCATCCAGTCAGCGAGTGCAGAGTCGGGTTGAAGCAACCAGTCGGGTTGGGTCATGTGAGTAATGAAGAGGAAGAGACAAATTCACAGAAAACCACGGAGTCATGACCCACGTATGATACCCTCTCTGACTCACTTTATGGCTCCTCTCATCTTTCTGTCTCCACTCACCTGTCTCTCTTTTCTCTCAGCCCCCGCTGTTTAAACTCGGACCTCTCCAGGGACAAAAATGACTCCAGATATGACCGTGGTTTCTTTTTCCTCTTTCTTTGTCTGGTGTCGTTCACAGTTTTATGGACTGCAGTTATGAGAGGTCACAGGTGCAAAACGCCATAGCTATTGCTTACAAGTCTGAGATCATGTTTGTGTAGTGGCGAGTAAATTTATTTTCCAAGGTACTGCAATCTAGTATTGCAGGTTTAAAGGTCCAGGAATTGCAGGGATTTTTTTTTGGCAGAATATTACTGAAAAGCCGATTCAAAGAAACCCAATGCCATGTTTCCACAGTAGCTCAGCATGGACAAACCAAACACTAGGGTGGTTTGCTTTTTTTCTCCCAAGTGTTGCAGCCAACGTAGGTTCTCCTACATTCTTAGAAGAGGAGGGCGAGGCAAGGTGTTTGCTAGAGACGTCATCATTTGTATCTGTTTAAGTAACAAAATGATCTGTATCTGTATTTGAATAAAAGATTGGAGGTGGGTTTCATTTATACTGAAAGTCATGTTAAATTGTGCAAATGTCTTATTTTCTAAATTTATATTCATTAACAATTAAATTGTTGTGCCTTCAAAACATCAAGTTGTTTTAATATTGACATATAAGTAATTATTAAATATATTTTCACAACCATATAAAGTACTTTTAATCTCTTTCTCCCTCCCTCTTTTATTGTAATTTTTAACTAAACTAAAAATATATGAACTGAACACCACACCCATAACTGGGAGACATTTTACAATGAGAAGCCGAAAAAGAAAATTTTATAAATGTAAAGATTCTGTCTTACATGGAAAATAAGAACTCTTTACAGTAAAAAATAGTACTTATGCAAAATGATCTTGGATAAAAATACCAAGTAGCACTCTCAAGGTTACTACATTACATTTTGTAACTTTTCTTGAACAATAACAAGCGTCCCTAATGTTTTAATATGTAAACTCACTGGTAAATGCCACTAAATTCTGAACACTGGTCCTTAAAATCACATGATTTTGCCTTTCTGTGTCCAGCCTGGACGGGAGGGATGTTATTGGGACGACACCCAAAGTTTTGAGGGGTCAAAACGGGCCAGAAACCCTCTTCTGATTTGTAAATGTGACCTTTGCTACAAAGCTGAATTTGGCCTGTTTTATATTATTTTGATCATTTAGAAGAATGTAAACACCAAAGTATAAAAGCAAATTGCAAACTGCTATGTTTTTGTCTATTTCTCCCTCAGGGTGACAGGTTAAATGTACCATTACTTTGTATAAAAAAATGTTTTAAGTATTATAAAATCCAATCTGAAGGTAATTGTCACAAAATGGAAATAGCCTAATTCTTCTGGGCAAACAAAACTTGTTTTTCTGTCTTTTTTCAGGATGGTTGTGACTAATGTTATCATTTTAACATTCACATTGTGTCAAAGAAAAAAAGTGGCTTCATGTTAACAAGAAATATTAAGTTGTGCTGCTGAAGAATAGCTTGTTGTATAAAGTGATAATATGACGCTTACAGAAGTGACAATAGTCTACTGTTAGCTTCTAATTCTGACTGGGATTGTGAGAAAGCTCTCCTATTCTACCAAACCTTAACGAGCAGGTTTGTTAACCTGCTTGTTAAGGTTAGGCAGTGTAGCAGGCACAGCAGGAGCAGAGTGGGCAGAGCAGAGGAGTACATTTTGCACACTCCCAAGTTGTGTTTCCACTGTTGTGCGTGAATGACCATAAAGTAAACTGTTTTCATGTTCCCTTCGTACTTTCATGCAGCATTAATAGGCTTTGCTCTTGATTACCCAGTTCATACGGACTGCATCACATTCTTGACATTTTTTGTTGTCGTATCAGTGTGTTATGTTCAGTGATTTAAAATCTCCCGATTCATTAATGCAATAGAGGGTTTCCTACTTTTACAAATTATCTGCCTGGTTGGCTAAGCGTTATATTTCCCTTTATTGCACTGGAAAAAATGTCAATCTTCTGCACGGTCTAATCTCCTGAATTGCAGATCTTCTCTCAACTCCTGATTCTTCGACTGAAATCTTCATATCTGCCGACCCAAACCAATTAACTTTCCGAAGGCCACGCCTGGCTTTCAAAGGAAAAACAATGGAGAATAAATTATTTCCAAAAGTTTTGAGGACAGGATGAATTTAAGCATACATGAAGAAAATGAACCCAAGTCAAACCATGACAGTGAGAACATAAGAAATATGTTTGTAGTTTTATAATCCTGAACTAATGTTAATGTTTCCATATCCAATATGCTGAATTTTAGCAAAAGTCAGTTTAGCCTTGGATCTATTTAGCAATCCATCTCTTTTTCAAGCAACAAACTACAAAAACTTTAGCTAGCCTTTGAGATGGGCCTTTGGCTACCTGACAGAGAGTATTATTTTAAAACTTCAGTAGGTTAAGTTCTGTGTGAAAAATCTCTGTGAAGATTGTTAAAGCTCATCAAATATTCTCAAGTTAAGTCCTTTGAAAAAAAAAGCTGCTCAAAGAAGTGATACACCTCGCTTCAGAGAACCCTGCTCTATTCCAATTGGCACACATTTCTGGGGTCCTCGCGCAGTTGGAGCCTCTCCCCGTCTCTCACCAAGTGTTCACAAGCATATGGAGGTGCTACAGAGCCTGACAGTGTCAGGTGACAGTAATGTATAGCAGTTTGAATTTGAAGCCCAGAGGCATTAAAAATGGAAAGAAAAATAATACTGTCTCTAAAACTGAAGTGTGGGCCCTTGTGTGTTCCAGTGAGGGCCCTCATGGTCCCTTGTGTTCAGCATTGCGAGCTGGTGACTAGGAGGAGTGGGGAGAACAGCAGCGGTGCTGACTGATGAAGAAGGCCCTTGACTAGGATAGGTGTGCACCAAGGTACAGTCGAGTGTGTATGTACGTCGGCGCTACACTGAGAGGGTGGAATAGGCCCAGCCATGGTTACACAACTACAACACTTCTGCAGAGAACAGCAGTCAAACTGGGGGCTAAATCTGGCGGCTGCTGCTTGTGTAACTGATGGAAAAAAAAACGCGACTGTCCTGAAGAAACCCTGTGCTTTCAGTTTTCATCTCAACAACCGTCCATCATGGATAGACCAGCAGATTATTTTATACATCACGTGTTCAGACTGTCATGCATTTTTAAATGATTCTTACAGCATCTTTATCCATACGCAGGCCCTACACACACGCTGAAGTCAATTTACTTCCATACTTTAATGTCATTTAATGCAGGCATTCAGTTGTACTGTCTTGATGATGAGAGATGTGAGTCTGAAGTTGGAGGTCTTGATCTATATTCCAACTCTCAGTTATACAGAACACAAATGACTAAAAATCCAGCCTTGGTACATAGCTTTACTCAACAATATGTTATGTAGTTCACAACAGGGCACTAAATGCTGGAGATGGCACCAAAACAGCCTCATATTAAGTATTATAAAACCCATATAACCATACTGTATAACTAGAGCATGTGAATATGGACAGAAATGTTGATGTGATATAAAAAACTTTCTTTGATCACAAAGCCTGATGTTACTCTATAATTATGTGGCATTTCTGAATTTCACAGACTGGAGTTTACAGTGAGAAACAGAAAGATTTGCATTATACTGTATGCTTGACCTGAGACATATGTTTCCTATGGAAGCCCATTTCTGCCAATATGATGGGTAAAAAAGAAGATATTGTGAGTCTTTATAATGAAAAACTTTTTTGAAGCAGTGACTTGGACTCTAAAATAATGATTTAATATTTAAAAATTAAGAATTAATATCTTAAGAAAATGACTTGGTATCTTAAAAAAAATCAGAAACATTCAAAGTGACTAACAAACAAGTTATCATTTTGAGATACTAAATCATTATTTTTAGGATGTTTCTCATTATCCTGAGAAACTAAGTCAATATTTTGAGAGGGGCAATTGTGACATTGATTATATTTTCTTTCATACTCACTTGAAATACATTAGTAATCTTTTGAAAGGAGAAAAATATTTATTTGCAATAATTATTAATACAATTGATGTATTTTCACCAATAATGACAAGACTATAATATAGAAGTGTTAGTAGGTTAAGTCAAGGGTAATGTCATAACCCAGCTAGTTAACTAATGAATCTTAGCTCTGTGCTGCTAAAAGATAAAGACTGATTAATGGGTGGATGTCATAATATTATTGTTTGAAAGTGGTTGATTCGAGGAAGCACATGCCAAATTTTGTCTTGCAAAAAGAAAACACGATTGGATTTTGATAGGACAATACAAAGAAGATTTTTTGTACATGTGTCAGAACTATTATTAAATAGTTACCCAATATGACCAAGGATGTGATCTAAAAGAGGGAGTGTCAGACCAGGAAACATTTCCATGTATCTTTTCAGCAGGCAGGGACAAACAACATATTTTCTCATTCAGTATTCTGGAGGACTTGTTCAAACCTTGATATGCTTTTAAAATGGATGGATAAAGCCATATACTTTCTTTTTAAATTTCTCTACCACCGGCATAATACATTCCAGTTATATCACCTCATTAAGTTAGCACTTAGTTTGGTACTTTGAACTTAGTTTCATCTATTTTCTATTCATTCTTGCTGTCACCTAATAGTTGTTGTTTCAAAGAGCCAGTTTCACTATGAGATACATTCAAGTTTTATCTTATTATCTTTTCTTAGGGCTCACGTTTTCCCCCCATGTGTCAGAAGCTGTATTAAAGTGGGACAAGGTGCAACCACTGATAATGTTTAATAAACGCCTCTCAATTTAGTACTT
The DNA here is from genome assembly GCA_027495735.1 of Lutjanus campechanus. Lineage (NCBI taxonomy): Eukaryota > Metazoa > Chordata > Actinopteri > Lutjaniformes > Lutjanidae > Lutjanus > Lutjanus campechanus. The sequence continues at coordinate 32,565 of JAJHUR010085744.1, read as the reverse complement.
AGCCCTCAACCATCGATATTTCTTGGACTTAATGTCACCTTATATTCAACACTTACAAACAGTAAATTCTTGTCACGTTAAATTAAAAAGTCTCCCGCCTGTAAAGAGTACTTAATGATCCTGCAACTGAGACCAACTAGTGAAAATGTGTCCTAAAATGTTTTGTGTAAACAAGAGTTAGTAAATCAAAGGCTTTCTTCCACTTTTCAAAGAGGTTAGCGCTTGCAGATTTCTGCAAGACGGGATGCAGACATAATCATGCAACACAAACAGATTTGGCAGATTTCAGAGGATTGGACAGGGTAAACAAATGCAAATAGTGATATGATATAAACACACATACATATTCAAGACACCCAAACTGTTCACACATGCACATAATCTCTCAGAAAGTGTCGATTGGGATGATGCTGCTGGGAAGTCACTGTTTGGAAGCTTTCGACTTAGAAGGCAAAATAGATTTTAAGATATATCCCACCCACAAACAGTCGGTGCTTATTTTTACCCCGCCGCAAGTGTGTGCTCGTATTTGAGTATCGCTGGGAGTATATGTGTGTTTGTATGTGTGAATATATGAGAGTGGGTGGATGTATCCTTATGTTACTTATAAATGTGTGTATGTGAGTATTCGGTCTCTCTTTCCAGTCAAGCTGTGGCTGATTTCTGCTACATGCACAAAATCAGCCTGAAGCTTTCCTTATGATGTGCTGTGTAATTGAATCAACTACCAATCACAATGCTTAATTTTGTATTATCTTCCCTTTTTTTCGGGGGAGGGGGGGTTGTAAAGAGTTCTGTCGACAGCATGCTGCAATGACACACTCCGAGATAAGACACACACGCATCATAAACACTGACTCATTGCCTGGAAGATGATGCAAAACGTACATCCAAACACACAAAACACCAACACTGACTCACCTAAAAAAGTGACAAATAAGGACACACAGACAGCGCACATAATCATAGATAGATGAATGGCCCGCTGACAGATGCGATGCAGAGTTGACAAAGGAGGCTGTTTGTTCTCAGAAATTGTGGCACATTACAGACAAGAGAAAGAAGTAAAGAGAAGGATGACAAATGAAACTGTAACATCACCAAAATAGTTGCTTTTCACAAATCAAAAAGAAGATCAGCCTGGATTTTAGGCCGGTGATAAATGGCTTTCATAAGCTTCAAATGCCTCTATGCCATTTGTCAGACCTCAGAGGGCCACGGGAATGCTTCAGCTGAAGTTAAAACATAAAAATCTCTAAAAATTTCAGTGTTGTGTTGAGTGTCGTCCCATAAGAGCTGCAATTTGAAAATCTCTGGAGGCTGTTCGCACACAAACAAATAAAAATTGAGCAATATTTTAGCCTCAGTCTCAGGGCATCCACAAATCTGAAAATGTCTTGCACTAATGTATAATTGTAACATAACAGCAGCTCTTAGGCATTTTTCCAGTAGCCCAGATACCAGATACCACTCTAATTTTTCCAATTGTGTAATGTTGTCTGCACTAGTTTTACATGAGGCATATTTTCAGGCTGTGAGAGGGATCAATAAAAACAGCTTGCTTGTCAGCTGTATTCAGCAGTAACCATCCATCCTTCATCCATACCTACTGAAGGAGTGGGGATGCACTTGAATCTGGATACTGGCGAAAGCACACGTAATGAAATGGAAACAGACATTTCTGCTATCTGAAGTGACTCATTATTATTCAGAAAAAGTCAGCTTCATGACTACCTTGCTCAATCATTTTGATGCTATAGGCACAACAACTGCATTACCATTAATATTAGTATTAGAAAATACAACATTTGCCTGATTTAACATGACTTCTGGTATAAACCATGCCAACTTCTGGTTGTCTATTTGGATACAGATACAGAGATAGATCATTTTGTTTGTTGAACACACACAGATACAAATAGCGATGTTTCTGTGCACCTCTATTAAGGAGAACGCTCCAAACAAGTGCATATTTGCTCATCAAACATCTGTTCAATGTTGGGCTGCATCCAAAAATGTTTGTAACTGTTCAAAAAGACAATCTGACAAGAGCATCAGGTGTGCCGAGGTGAAAAATGTTGAGGATTTGAACTTCTCTCACTTTTGTAGTGCAGAAACAGGTGTAACATCATTAATACCTTTGAGGAGAGGCTGACCAAAAGTGTGCACTTTTATCCCCACTTGTACAAGCTCTCCTCTCACCATCGAGTGTGGCCATTCAGAGCAGCTATAAACACTTCTGCCTTTAAATGTGGTCGGACAACACATCTTGTTAACAAGTTCTTTCAACCACTGCAACAACACTCTTTCTGCAACAACTTGAAATGCAGTGAAAATTAGAAAAAAACAGTACCCTCAAACTATACAATGCAAAGGTATGTATTTTGTCAAACATGTAGTGCAGCTGTGAAGTGGTTGCAAATTGAAATCCATGTACTTCTTAAGCCTTCTTAAAAGTAGTGCTGTGGTACTGCAGAATGTATCATAGTATCACTTGTGCAAACATCTTTATTTGTATATGAAAGTGGAAGATTTTTAAGTCACCTATTACCTTTTCTTCTTATCTCTCTCCACATATTTTCATGTCAATATGAGGAAGGTTGACAAGAGCCCGCAAGTAAAAAGAAACACTTATGCCTATTGAGAAACAAAAGGTGAGAGCAAGGATATAAAAGAATGACTATGTGACACATGAAGAGAAAGAGATGGAGAGATGAAATAGAGACACAGCAAGCTTCAGAAAGCGACAATTTTATGTGACACTTTGCCAGCTTTGACAGTGTGCTTGCATGTTTGTGTATCTGAGTGTCAATACATAATTCCTGAACCCTAACAAATGACATGAGCGTGTTGAAAGCCTCGCTTTTCTGTCTTTCCCCTCTCCTTCCATCATTTTAATCTTTGTCTTTATCATCCTCAAACACACATATACAGACACACAGACCCATCATTGACATAATGCATTCCCGAGCCCTTTACCTCCCCAACACAAGTGCCTAACCCTTACCCTACACCAAGTCTTAAACAGCCCGTACACTGTTCCTAACCCTAATCCTTACCCTGACACTAACCTTAAAACCAAGTCTTTACTTTCTAACAGTCTTGCAGAGTCCAGTATTTATTTTGGTCCCCTTAAAGCTGGTCGGTCCCGACAGGTACAGTAGGGGTCCTGGCTTTTGGACCCTACGAATATAGTTTAACGGGCACACACACACACACACACACACACACACACACACACACACACACGCACACATTAATGCACCGTAACATTTATCACAGAAGTTAGAGTTCATCCCTCCCTGAGGATTAAATCATGACCTCTCCCTCTTATCCACTCCATTTCTTTTTTATTTCTTTCCCTCTCGTTCTCTGCATGCTTTATTGATCAGTCCTATGACTCTTTAATCACTCAAGACCTTTCCTCCTCTCCCAGAGGTATAAAACACATTAACCATTTAAACCAGTTATAAACCATGAAATATTATATGCCCCATACAACTCAATTCAGATTCTCCAATTATTCATATGCAGTGTTAGCCTTTTAACCCTACATCAGTCATACACTGCTTGATATAATAATCATTTAAAAAGTCACAATGTAACTGAGCTTATGACAAGCGGTGAATAATGACATATCATTCTTGTGTTTATATAACATGGTTTAAAGTAAATGTCAAGTTTCTGTCATCTCAGCCTACAAACGATGTTAAACAACTTTGAGATGTAGTGATTTTAGCTTTTTGTTACTTGCAAATGTTGACAGGTTAACCTAATATTTTTTGATAAGGGATTTAGAATTGGTAAGTGGATTTGATACTGGATTTCTTTTCAGAGATGTTGCCACATTCTCGGATAAATTACTAACAACTACAAATATTGATTAAATCCGCAGCGAAGTTGGTGAACACAGTGGCATTATTACTGGTGACAATGATATCAAAATGGGAAAAAAGACCCAAGTTCTGTCTAACTGGAATTACCCTTTAACATTTTAAGACAACGAAGAATTCAAGAATGGCTTTATTGTTTATTTTAGTCTTTCTGTCTCTGTCGGTTCTCTCCCAAGGTATTTTCTTTCCTCTTCTGCCTTTTTCTTATCCCTCTTCTCTTATTATTTCTCTTTTTCACATTTTTCACTATTTCCTAGCATTGAAGAAGGGAGATAGTATGAACGAGGTAGGTGCAGAGAGGGGCATGGATGCATTATGTAGCCTGTGTGTATCTTGTATGACCTTAGCTGGAGGAAAAGAAAGCAAAAAAAAAAATGAAAATAACGAAATGTGTGAAAGCGACACATAGCCAGCAGGGGAGGACGAACGGAAAAGAAGAGAAAGAGAGGTTTGCTCAAAGCTCACATCCCCTCCCTCTTTTTTCCCAAACCATCAGTCACACTGTTCTGCATATCCCATTGTGAGAATGTGTCTGTATGTGTGTGTGTGTATGTGCTGCTTGCACCCCACTCGATCCCACATTAATTATAATCAGATTGGTTATTGATCACACACACACTCCCAGTATTGATCCAGTGTTTGCAGTCTTGTAGAGGGTCATGAAACACTTTCTTCAGAGTCTGGAGGCACAGAGAGAGGGAAAGCCATTTCAGTCAAGGTCTTGTACATGATGTACAAATGACTATATTCACAGCAAGCAAAGTGTGCTGCAACCTTTTGTTGAGGGACCTGATCTGGAATTTTGATTCCTTTGTACTTAAACATACCCCTCGAGGTGGTACATTTTCAAAATCCTTCCTGCATGAAGTGCCATGTGGGAAACCTCCATTAGAAAGTGTTTGTTATCTTTTAATAAAGTCCACAAAATGTACATTTGAGACACAATTAAAGGTACTTGAGAAACCACCACAACATAAAAGGACTGTGCAGAGAGGGTAAGCGGAGGAAGGATGAAGTGAGAGAAGGAGACAGAGAGAAAATCATAGCAGAATCAATCATTGTTCATTCAAAAATGGAGATACTGAAATAATTGTTTATAAAAACATCTGTGATTCTGATGTTGAAACCAAGACGGCCGACTTCATTCCTCTGTTTGTGCGTTAATGTTCAGAAGGAAAATGATTTAGAATTTCAGGAAGTACTACAGTATTTGATCAGCTAATACAGAAAACAAGAAGTGGACAAGGAAAACTCAATACTCTTATGTTATTAAGTTTATAAATGTTCTGTTAAACACTAACATAACTGCACTAACTACTTGCGGTAGCAACGGATCACTGCAACTCCAACAAAATACTTTCATTATGAAATAGTTCACAGATTCTTCTGGTTGGCCTGGTCCAATTCCTCTATGTGTCTGTGTGTCTCATGTAATGAGTCATACTGGATGCAGATAGCTTATCCTCATGACTCACTATGACGGGCTGTGGTCATGTTGCACACATACGCAGGCATGGTGAGAAGACAGCTGAATCTGCACCATGTTGTTTTCATAGGTGACAACTATGAGTCTAGCCTTCTTGAATCAGATAGCTTTAAACAGATTTTTTTTAAAACATAATTATTGTAATTAAACAGGGATAATTGAGGCAGTAATTTATTGGTTAAACAGTTAAACAATGTGGCACCAAGACTTTCCAGTTTAAAGTGATTTTTGCTTGGATTTTGTAACAGTTATTAAACAGTGTTTACTGCACTTTACAGTGAAAGGGACTGTATGGTGTTTAGGACAGAGCATAATATTTCTGAAGTACAAAAAGCACAAAAACAAAATTGAGAAAATTGGGTAAAACACAAAAGAGATTTCTGATATACAGTGAAACTACACAGCCTACTTGTAGTGCTATTTATATCTCCAAAACTCTGCAACTCACATCAAAACAATATGCATATATGACACTACAGGCCAGTAGTTTTGATTTTAGGGTGAACTCTCTTTAAGACTTCAGTCCAGGTTTATTTGGTGACACTCATGGTTATTGGTATCTGCAGGTCCCACAATTCTGCTACCTGATTCTTTGTAAGTAACTGATTTGGGGGTGGACTGTCTCTTTAAACTGCTACTGGCATTATTAAAATCATATTTTCAATTATTCTCTTTTCCACAAATCTCTGACTGTCATAATGTAATAATCAATACCAATAAATACCCAGATTGTTGTAATAAAACTTTGCAATAATAATAAATGCCTTAAAAGTATGATTTTAACATTGGCTGGCTATGCTTTTTACATGCATATTTTTTACAAACTACGTGTGGATATTTTCATATTTTCAGTAAAAATTAAGTATAAATAATTACCTTTAAAAGTTAGTTTGTTAATTGATTCTTGATGATGGTGATGATGCCTTAGGATGATCACTGATAGAACTCATAATCTACCCACCTTTTTATGCAGCACTACATCACTTTTTAAGTGCATCCTGAGACTGTGGAAGATTTCCTTAGGCCTGCTGCATCTATAACCACTTTTATTAAACTGACAGTTGCGGTCACAATGGGCATGAAAGTTTCCCAAGCTCATTTTCTGTGTCTGAACTGCACTCATCAGAAATACGAGTGGGAAATACTTTAATCCAAACGTGCTCCAGATTGCGCCTTTAAAGACTAACAGCCATTTCAGTGACAATACAGCCATGTATATGTGAGTGGGATGAGACAGCAATAAACAGAACAGCTTGATGGCCTTCTAGTCTTGGCAAGGCCTCTGTTCATCTACATCTTGTTTCATAAATTCACAGCTTGACTCTGATTTCTGCCTCATCACACTGTGAACAGAGAGAATAGGCCTGTGCGCGCGTGCATGTGTGTATGTGTGTGTGTCTGAGGATGTGAGATTACTGTCTCTGTCTCCAAGGAGTGATTCTCCCCAGCAATTGAGGCGGGCATGCATTTACACACAAACACACACACACACACACACACACACACTCAGTTGCACATGCACCCACACAGTGAAAAGCATGCACAAAACACAGTAACAAATCTCCAATACACACATGCACACATACTCAAAAACACGAGTAAGAATCAGAGAGGGGGTCAACATCAGTTCAACGTTTGCATAAAAGAAAGAGAGACGCTTGTTTTCAAGAAAACAAGCTGCTGCTCTTAAACACAAGTGGACAATGGGAGAAGAGAAGAGAAGAGAAGAGAAGAGAAGAGAAGCGGCCAAGAGTTCAAGATAGTGAGGAGAAAGAAGAGAAAAAGATAACACGAAGGGTGACATGGGAACAGACAGAGAGGGACCACGAAAGAGAGAAAAACGACAGAGAGATGAAGAGGAGGGGAACCATCGTGGTCAATATGCTGTGCTCTTTTAATCTCATTAAGCTTCAAAGGAGTCTAACAATTAGCTTGTCCATGTTAAATAAATATATTAGTCCAGTTGGACGACACACACACACACACACACACACACACACACACACACACACACACACACACACACACAGAGAAATGTGCTCAGTCCCACTCTACTATCACTATTCATCGTGTTTTTCCATCCACTGAGGCTCTATATGGTTATTTTTCCATTGTGTGGGCAATCTGTTCCATATTACTGATTACCACATTATTATTGTATTATTACACACAACATTACCCCCAAAAAGTGATTTAACAAAATAACTAGTCCATCCAAAGGGCTGAAAGTAGGGGAGACCAGGGGGTATTGCAACACAGTTAGTTAGTTAGTTAGTTAGTTAGTTAGTTAGTTAGTTAGTTAGTTAGTTAGTTGTAACACTGTCAGTCTGACCAATCAGAAAAGTGCTATTCTCATCTACATTATCTAGTATAATCTATTATCTATTTGAGGTGAAAGGAGAGGTGGCATGTCTGTGTGGATATTGTGACCAAAAAAATTATTTTCTAGTCTATCAGACTGAATTGTCAACTCCATATTCAGTCTGACATTGCCTCCACTCTAACCAATTTCCCCGAGGTAAAGGGGATTGATTGATTTTCTCTAACCAGTCACAAGAGACCAATATCATTATGGTTGACACTGGTGCGTTGCTATGCCAACATACCTTTTGCCCCCACTGTCATTGGTTTTATGAGAAACTGAGCGTTTAAGGGGTGGTTATGTTAATTTAATCAGTCATGAAGTGTGGAGATCAGTTGTGTGTTGTGTTTGCTGCCACAGAAAAGAAATAAGAAGTCCCTCTAACATTACTACAGCGTCTTCATATGCTCATAACAGCAGAGTTGGTCCACACTGCTTTTATGAGATTTAAATGAGATTTTTCCTACCCAAACCAAACCAACAGCTCTATCTCTAAAGCAGAAAGAAAATTATGATTACAAGTGGTTTTCATGTGAAAAAATCAACATAATTTCCTATCTAATCTAATACAAAATATGTGTAATTTGTAGCTTTTTAGATCAAGGTCGATTCAACTTCTATTCGATTTCTAAAAACACCAGACAAAACAACAAGTAGCAAAAAAACTGCAGTAAATCTCAGTCTGCCTAAGAGAAGAGAAAGTAAATTCAGGTCAGTTTTATAAAGAATATGATTCACAGTAATTCTCTCTGTTTGCTTTCTGACACAACATTCAGAGACAATAGATTCTTTGATGGATAACACTGGGATTTCAAAATAAAAGAAATATGTCCTGCACTGAACCCCACACAGCTCTGTTATAAGAGCAATGTGGCAGAAGGTTGTGTGCATACACAAACACACTGGTGATAGCTTTCAAAAACAAAAAAAGAAGACTAACAAGTGTTAAAATGCTCTGATTTACCTGTTTCTGCTGTAAATGTAAAAGTCATATGATAATTTTCCTGGAAAGCTGTGAAAAATTCTAATGTTAACATCATTAAAAATACTCATGTGACATTAATGAAGTGTCAATTTGAGCACCAACACAATTTCAAGTGACACATTTAAACCGTCTCTCCCCTGCGTCAGCCTGCTGTTTGGGATCAGCTGTGCCATGCTTTTAAATGTGTGTAGAGACTCCACCAACAGCATGCTGTGACTTGTAGAATTCTTTTAGCTGCAGGACACATATTAATGAACTGAATAATGTCTTTGTGCCTTAATATCATCAGTTTGAACATGGTGTAAAAAAACAAAAACAAAAAAAACAATAGCAAAAAAGGAAGTAAAATGAATCCATTATGTGGAGCTCCCGTGGGATTTCAGGTTGTTTAGGTGGGTGTTACAGTTGTTGTGGCTAATAATGTTCAAAGAGCAGCAAGCGCAGTCATTACTACTGTACGTCTTTTAGCTGGGGGACAAATGCTAATAAACAGAAGGACCGCTTTACTGTTTTTGTGGGGTTCAATGTTGATGTGTCAGTTTGGGAGTTGTACTTGCTCCGGGCAAGGTCCAGCAGACAAAAAAATAAGAAAAGAAAAAAAAAAAGCAAACTTTTTCAAACCATTTAAAGGTGGTTTGTGACATGTTTTGTTTCTTTAAAAAGAATAAATTTCTAGCAGACTTTTCTGGCAAGCAAAAATTGCTTAAAAGTGAGAATATGTTGCACAATGGATATTTACCAGATGAAAAGTTTAACTCTGTTTGCAACAGCCTTACTTCATCTGGTATGACCACTCGTTTATAGTAACAAAAACTAATGTTAGCAAACTACAGATAAAAGTTGCTGTCTAATTAAAATTCTCTGAAAATGTATGTTTTCAAACTTTTTGTCTCTTTTCTACTTTGGCTATTGCTACACCGTGTTTGCATCGAAGCCAGACAGATATGTCGGTCGGCCGATATCTGTGTCAGGGTGTAGGTTGTCTATGAAAACTTTTTAAACTGAACATCATCATATTGTTTTTATTTATTTTTATTTTTATAGGCAGCATTTTATGTATCAGCCCCAAGAGTCTGGTATCAGTTAGTCTCTAGTTAGCATAGGTGATAAAATACCTTAAAGCTGCACTTGCCAATATTTAAATGTAATCAGAAAACTGTCACTCGTAGTGACAACCCCCAGAAAATTGTCACTCAACTGCAATTCAGCTCACCATTTCCTGCCCCACAAGCTCTCTTCTCATTAATCCCAATTGCAGCTACATCGAGCAGTTATACTACCTGCCGAGCACCACACAGCTGACAAAGTTAGCAATTAGCTAGAGAACATAGTCTATAGAACATAGATCGCGTCGATCTCGCGAGACTTTGTATATATCTTAATGGACGCACGTACGGAAGTCTCGCAAGATCGATGCCATGTTTACATCCTACCAGCTACTTGCTATAGCTGATATTTCTGCTAAAAACATGGCGTAAATGGCATCTTTTGCGGTTAATTTTTAATGTCACGGCTTGCGGACACTTGGATTACACCACACAAGCAGGATGGAGACATTTTGTGTTTGGCTATTTTTAACGTTTTATCCGTGGTCACCGTTCACTGCCATTGTACTGGATGAGGCTGCTACCCTGTTTCTCCTAAAACTCCAGGATTGTTTTGTGAACTGAAGATCTTCACTTATCATCACATTGGCATAGTGGTGAGTACATACTGAATGGCTTATTCTCGCAGGGTGGAATATCGCTTTAAAGTGGCCTTATCATTCTTTTGGGGTTTTCCCCTTTCCTTTCGTGTATTACTCAGCTTTTTTGTGTATGCAAAAAGTCACAAAAACCAAAGTCCTTGCCAAATTGAGTTACTCGATTCTACAGAAAACACTGCTCCTGAACTTCCTGAAACACCTTGTTTGTAATGTTCTGGTACTTACTAACACATTTTCATAATCCACTGCCAATTTGGAAAGGAATTCAACTCAGTCAATGTGCCAATCTGCACTGTCCTGAAACCTGTCAGTTTACACCAGACGGTGTCTCCTGTCCATTGCAACAGCTCTCTGTACTTCAGTTCTGACTGCCAGCTGTTCAGGCTTTTTTGTAGCTGGATTGTTGTAGTTGTAGTTTTTTTTATAGCATCTTATAATATGCATGATATGAATGAAGTGCATCTTTAGTCATAACTGGACTTTAAAGAGACAGGAGCTAAAACAAAGTGTTTTTACCAGAAGGTGAATAAAGTTGCTGCAGCTGTGCCCAGTATGGGGGGGAAAAAACGTTAATTGGACAAGACAGCATGTAAACCTTTTTTTTTGGTAGAAACCCAAAACAGAAGTATGGCCTTTTTAAAGACTGTAAGTCTGAAAAACAGTGTGATACTCTCTTCTCTGGTCAAAAGTTTCAGATGTGTTGTACCTCTTGTTGCTCTGTTTGACTGTTAACTACACACAACAGTGATTCCATGGCATATTATCACACCAAAATGTGCATCTCTACATCAGTGAAGCAAAATTAGCTAAAGCTAAACCACCAGAGGTCAGCAAAAACAAGATTTTCAGCTTGTTTTATATTTTAGCTATTTAAAGACAGGGAATATGTACTTGGAACAGGTATGGTAATGTGAAACATATGGATCTTTTCCTTCTTTCTTTCTTCCTTCATTCATTCCTTTTTTCATTTTTTTCAGTCTTCCTACACTGTGACCCAGATACATGTCTTTGGCCAAAGGGCTGGAGAGAAAGAGAGATTAGAATTGATAACCAGAGGCTTTGTTGTGAGATTATAGCTAAATATGGATCTGTGCTCGAATGAACCCCCCCCCCCCCCCCCCCCCCCCCCCCCCCCCCC
>JAJHUR010085744.1:0-20976 GCA_027495735.1 Lutjanus campechanus | reverse complement strand
AAGCTTCAAAGGAGTCTAACAATTAGCTTGTCCATGTTAAATAAATATATTAGTCCAGTTGGACGACACACACACACACACACACACACACACACACACACACACACACACACACACACACAGACACATCATCTACATTAAGTAAAAATGATGAGTGTCTATTTGTCCTTAATTGCTCCTTCTTTTTTTCATCTCTCTTTCTTTCTTAGCCCCGTGAGGAGCTGACCATGTGTCTGACCTGCAGCCACAAGGTTATCTGGGTCGTCTGCTCACCTCAGGGTGGAGCACATGAAGTGTATCTCTCAGGAACAACACTGTCTCATTTGTGAATGTTAAAATAACACAGAATGTACTATAATGGGAGCCAGAGAATCTTGACTGTGTTTAAATGTCAGTTGTACCTGTGAGGCCTGCTACCTCTGCAGTTATTAGTGCTCTTACAGCAGCCGCTGAGTTACGGGGGTGTTTTTTATCTACTCTGTCCTCTATTCTGGAGCAAACCATTTCATTGAAAAACATCAAAAGTCAAAGTCTGTCTGTACCTGACCGCAGAGATCAGTATGGAATGTCTGTTTCCTCACTGTGTTTGAAATAGTTCTGACAAATTGGCTATATCAAAGCCCATCTGCTGTTGTTATTCCTCAAATTGTTTCTCCCAATTATTTTACATTTACTTTAATCAAAATGTAGTGGTGCAATGTTTTTAATACTTTGACATTGTGAAAAGAAAGCAATACTGTTGCAAGGTTGTGAAAACACATTTTGGCAAGTAAAACCGATTTTTACCCGAGGCACAAGGTGACTGGGTAGGAAAACCAAGAATAAATCTGCCTCCAGGACCAGGAGAGAGAGAACAACTGGTACTGGGTATGTGTGCTTAGCAGGTTGGGAAACTGTTTTACTCAGATTGAGGTTTGCACTCTGAGAAATTTTGAGCCCAAATCACAATACTGAATTTTATCCAAAGTACAGTCATTTCTGCATGTTGATGACATTGTAGACTGATAAAATAATTGAATTTATCTAAATCTGATATCGATCCTTGGTGAATGCAGTGGTGGACTGGCTGTTTGAGGGGCAGGGGCGAAAAAAAGGGGACAGCTGTATGTTGTGGGACACCAACATACCAAAACTCCTGATGCATTTATGGTGAAATAGCTGGCTTAGATTAAGACGGTTTTATTATGTGATTTAAAACACAGATAAAGATAACAATACAGAAAAAGCTATAAACTATTTAACCACTGTGTAGCACATAAAAGCCAACCAATGTTGTTGCATCAGGGCAGCCTACACCGTGTTTTCTCCACCCTGGTGGGCACTTTACTCTATTTTGTCTACTGGAAGGGCACACACTTTATCATGTCTGATCTACCAAAGGGGCATGTGAGGAGGCATTGAGCCCCCTGGGTCCACCAGTGGATGAATGTTCTACTTCCCATATTTAAGGTTCCTTCTGCATTTGCAAATATATTTTCTAATTCTAGACTTGCATGATTAAATCTAGAATGATTTTTCAACATTTTTTAAGTCTTTCTATTATTTTTTCTTCAAAATGTCTTTTTGGGATCAAAGTTGTACAGTATTAAACATTGGTGACCATATTGCTGGTTGTTATAAAAAAAAAACTCAGTCAGAAACAAAGTCAGTCACTAAATGATGTGAAAATTTTAGGAGATACACTTTTTGCTGGATATTAAAAGATTAGTACATAATACTGTGAACAACTGCTGTTTAACATTTTACTAAACAAGCGACACTGTTTTGGCTAGGATGATCTTATTCAGAATTGGTGCTATGCAAAATTTCTGAAACTGTAAAACACAGGTGATCTGTTCTCACAGTCCCAGATCTACCTGTCTAGTAAGTACTAATGGGGAACCCCACGGCTCTATACTTGGTCCTTTGTTATTTATAATTAATATAACCATGGTTCTCTTTTGAGGACAAGAAAACCATTGTACAGGTGACTGTCATGCTGAAAAGTAGAGTGGTCCAATATAGAAACATGACGAGAAACACTCTACTACACTAAACTACATTTTTAAATTCATGTATCCTACTGCAGTGACTTATTATATCTTATTATTCTTAAACTTAAAACTACATCATCAGACCAGATCTCAGAAGTAGCTACTGGTAAGACTGTCATTCAATAATTGCACCATAAAAATGAGGAAATTAAAAAGGATTTAAAACTTGGAAACCTTATCTTACTGGCTTATTAACTTCTTAAATAGCTGTATTGTTGCTTTTGTGTGGCAGGTTTTGTGTGTCCTTTCTCTATACCTTTCTCCAGCTGTACTCAGGGCTCTTTTAAAAGTGTTCTCAATGAGACTACCAGAATACATAAATTTATAGTGAAACAAATAACTATACAATCTGATCTTACACATGGTGTCATGAGAGATGTGCTTGTCATACAGAGGATTTGTATTATGCATGGAAACAAACATGATAATCACTTTAGCATGTGTGCTAAACAAAAGGAACCATACTCATCTGAGATTCCCAGGACATCAGGAATTTGCAATGAGTGCTTTCAAAAGGACTTTGATTGAAAAGGAGCATGCAAAGACACAAACATTATGTCATTTAGCATCACTTAAGCTCCACTGAATGCAGACTTGTATCATTAGGGATGTGATGTAACATGCAGATGGATTCGAATATAAAAGAAAAAAATCCTTTCAAGTGACTCTACGGCCTGTTGAGATTCAAGTGGAGTAACAAGTCTGTCTTAGAGGGTTCCCTCTCAATATTTAACCACTTAAGCATCACTCTGAGACTTCCAGTGCATGTATGTGGGTGACTTGAGGGGGCACGGTTTTGACCCCATCGTCTTTTTTCACATGCCAGTCAGGGCTGCTGCATACATGTTTCATACAGTTCTGACACACTGAATATTAAACAGGGTCACACACATACACACACACACACACACACACACACACACACACACACACACACACACACACACACACACACACACAGAAATAATTTATTTATGTTCGCACATATTGTCCATACATTTTTGTCCATATAGCAGAACAGGTCATGCAACTCAAGGCTTGCAAACATACATCCAGAGCGCTCATTTTAAGACATGTGACATTTTCACATTCACACGCTTACTGCACATACATTAAAGACATAAATGACATTTCAGGAGACATTGCAAGGCATATTGCAGCACTTAAGAGCACATTATCTAAAACGCTGCATGCATCACCTCTTATTCTTTTTATGGCACTTAGAAGCACTTGTGTGAAAAACACAATGTTTATCACCTAGGCCTGTTGACAGCTGACATGCTTATCTTTTAGTGCTGCCGGTAAATACAACCCCACATCTTTTCAGTTCAAACAAGTAGCTGTAAAGAGATACTGGACACAAACTCTTAACCCTCCCTGAGGTTGGGATCACACTTAAAGTGCTGATCCTCCACTTGCTTGCTTTTATTTTGGTGACTTCTTTTGGTGTTATGTATCATTCTGTGTTGTGTTTCTGCACAGCGTTTTACAGAGATCACAAGACAATTTAACAGTGCTCACTATTGTCAAGTCTTCTCTGTTCAGCTGCAGTGGCTTTCGGTGCACTTGCTCACCATGCTGTACTTTTTCTAAATAAAAGAAAAGAAAGATCACCTGCTATTCACACAGATTTTTCTTATCTCTCAGTTTTTCTCTGAACACATCTTAAGGTCTGCAACCCCTTTTACAACATGACTTTCCAGGTGTCTCAAGTCTCAGGGTGTCTGTGGAGATTGGCTCACTTTTGGATTCAGCCTCAAGTGGCCATTAAAGCAACTGCAGTCTTTGGCGCTTCCACGCTGGCTTCACTTTTCAGCCCCATAGGTTGTTGCTTGGTCCCATGATCTATTATTGTGGGTCCCAGGCCTATTTAACATTATAAGGAATACCCGAGTAGATCCAAGAAGACCCGGCCATGATCAGACATGATAAGCTGATTCTAAAAGAGTCGCGTTTGTCATCCATCACCATGACGGCATGTAGACTTTGAATAACAAGTGGATTAGCCAACCTGGGTTTATTTGGCCAACTGTCTTGGCAGGAGGATGGATTATTTGTGTCATGGCCTGGCACGCAGGAGAAGCCTGATAAGATTACATTAGGTAAGACACAAAGTTTTCAAACAAACGCGGGACTTTCACACTGGAGACCAGGGTTCATGTCCCTTGTGAAACTAAAATGTTATTAAAAGATTTAAGGTACATAAGAGCACATCGTGTGACTTTCGTCTTGCAAGTCGTGTCAGTGACATCACATGAGGTGCGTATCATAAGGCCTACTCATTGTAACCCCAAACATGGTGTTATCCTAAACCCACCCAAGTAGCTTTTGTGTCTAAACCTACCCAAGTATGTCTCATACAGCTGCTGAAAGATACCTCGTGCATCATTATGAGACGTTGAGAGATGTGCCGAGTTAGTAGTTGACCAACTGGGATGAAAATGGGTTGGATGCTCACAGCCCAGTGGGCGTCATACAAACCCTAAAGGGTATCTTGTGCAGTGAGATGCTGAAGGGGTGTGCCAAAACTGGTATTTGATGAGTAGGGATGAGAACAGGTTGGAATGGAATCCATTCTGAACACTTGCACAAAATGAATCCTAAAACCTACAAATAACTATGTGGAAAACTGAAAACGCAAAATGTAAAATACTGAGTTCAAAAACAAATCCTGAACAAAGACATGCTCAGAGATCTTCATCTAGCAGACACAAGACATAAAATTTGAGACTCAAACCAAGCATCAGTGAGCACTGAGAGGTCTGTGCTTTGAGTTTTCTTCTACTGTTTCTAGCGTTGATACTATAGCCACTTTAAACTCGCTCTCTTAGGCATATTGTTTGATGTTTGTAAATCAGATGTAAAATACATTTTCCCTCTCTTTGCCCTTTGATCCTTAAGTTTTCATGGTCAGTGAATCAAAGACACAACCTTATATTATATTGCTTTCCCTCAGGCCTCAATTTATAATAACAAAGGTCTTTGTGTGTAGCTCAAAAGAACAACCCAAATACATTATGGATTAGTGTGTGATCTTGATCTAAAGAACATCTTCAGTTATGTAACAATGAATATGAACACTTGTAGCCTTTTTATAGTTTCTGTCAGATTGAAAGAGGCAGCTGTTTGAGTATCCTTTTAAGGAGGGCTTATGCATGTTTGAAAATACATCCCACTGTAAACATCTGACACTTTACTGCTCCCCTCGTTCACAACATCTGGTGCATGAGCTGTTAGATTACAGATTATGACAGGCTTTGATACAGCAACATTTGGATATGTGGAACACAAACACATGCATAGGAATACAACCCAAATTCCAAAAGAGTTGGGCACTTGGTGTAAAAGGGAAATCATTTCCGACATATTCAGTTGAATGCAGTCCAAAAACTGATAAACTTTACTGTTGCCTGATCCCTGTTAAACATTTCAAAATAGTTTGGACAGGGGCATGTTTACCACTGTGTTACATCACCTTTCTCTTAACAACAGTTTGTAAGCTTTTGGGAACTGTGGACACTATTTTTTAAGTTTTGAAAGTGAAATTCTTTCTCATTCTTTTGCTTGATATTTGACTTCAGGTGCTCGACAGTCCGGGGTTTCGTTTTTTGCAATTTTTTTGCCTCATAATGGAGTACACATTTTCAATGGGAATCAAGTTAGTTAGGTACCTCAACTCTTCTACTATGAAGCCATGCTGTTGTAACACAGGCAGAATGTGTCTTGGCATTGTATTGCTGAAATAAGCGGTGAACTCCAGCTCCAAAACCTGCATGTAATGTAGTGCATGTAGTGTTAATGGGGCCTTCATACATGTGACAGTTACCCATAATGCCATGGGCTCTCACGCACACCCATACAATCACAATGCTGGCCTTTTAAAGTGATACTCCACTTTACATGATAACCCACTCAATATGTACTCACCCCTATGCCGATGTGATGATAAGTGAAGATCTTCAGTTAACAAAACAATCCTGGAGTTTCAGCAGAAAACAGGGTAGCAGCCTCATCCAGTAGATGTAAACATGGCGTCGATCTCGCAAGACTTCTGCATGTGCGTCCATTAAGATATATACGAAGCCTCGCGAGATCGGCGCCATGTTTACATCCTACCGGCTACATGCTACAGTTGAAATTTCTGCTAAAAACATGGCGTAAATGGCATCTTTTGCGGTTAATTTTTAATGTCGCAGCTCGTGGACACTTGGATTACACCACACAAGCAGGATGGAGACGTTTTGTGTTTGTTTTGTGTGCTATTTTTAATGTTTTATCTGTGGTCACCGTTCACTGCCATTGTACTGGATCATCACATCGGCAGAGGGGTGAGTACATATTGCGTGGATTATCATGTAAAGTGGAGTATCCTTTTAACTTTATGCTGCTAACAATCTGGATGGTCTGTTCCCTCTTTAGCCCAAAAGACACAATGTCCTTGATTGACTCATCCTGGCACAGCAAACTTTTCTACTTTGCCCAGATGAGCTTGGGCCCAGAAAAGTTGGCGGTGTTTATGGATGTTGTAGATATGTGGCTTTTGCTTTGAATGATAAAGTCTTAACTTGCATTTGTAAATGCAGGGACACACTGTGTTTACTGATAACATTTTTAAAATGTTCTTCAGTCCATGTAGTATCCTTTATACAATTATACTGAATTACATTCAGTGTTAGTTTTTAGCCTTGCTCCACATGCGCAGAGATTTCTCCAGATTCTCTGAACCTTTAAAAAACCCTAAGTTCCTTGCAGTTGTATATTGGGACTATTTGCCCACGCAGTATTTCACAAAGTGGTGAACCTCACCCCGTCCTTGCTTGAGAACAAATGAGCCTTATGAAGAAGCCCCTTTCATACCAAGTCATGACACTATCACCTGTTTGCCTGTGAAATGTTCCAAACAGGTTTTTTTGAGTAGTCAACAACTTTCCCAGTCTTTTGAAACGTGTTACAGACATCAAATTCAGAATGAGCATATATTTACAAAGAAAAAAAGTCAAAAAGTATTTGCTAATCATTACATTCTGTTCTTATTTACATTTTACACACCGTCAATTATTTTGTATTTGGAGTTTTCCCAAGATTCAAGTGCTTGTGAGTAGAAGCACACTTAGAAAGCCACCATAAGGCTTGAGTACACACATGGAGTCACACACTAGCACACAGAGGTCCTGGTGTGTTCATTATTGAGAGAGGTTAACACACTGTACTTGCGGGGTGACTTCAAGTTCTAACATTAATTATAGAAATCACACTCAGACTAGAAGTTGTCTCTTCCTTTATACAAGAAAATCTATCTGGGCAAAAGCTCAGTGTCTCCTACAGCTTGGGGACACTGCTCTGGCAAAAAAGAATTTGAGATATCACTTAAGCATATGCCACGAAAACACTACACTACATCAGTGAATTTTAACAGTCATGCATTTTGTTGTTGGGTTCCTTTTTCCATCTCTGACATTCAGCTCCTGTTATCCAGTCAACCATATGGTTGTCATTGTTATGTTTATTCTTCTTTTGAAATGCTTTTACATGTCCCTTTGGATTTCTTCTGCTCTAATGCACACTAATACCTCTTTCTTTCAGTATTTCTCGGTTGAATTGTTCATATATGCAAATATATAAACTAATTATGAGTCTGAATCAAAACTGTCACCTAACCTGATCCATGAGTGATTGAATAAAACAATCACCACGCCTCTCTACAGCTGGCTGATTGATTAGTTGACCCAAGAGAGAGACTTTGAAAACCCACAGTGAGTATAGACTTTGGACACAGTGCAGTTCTGGAATAACACTGTGGTCCCCTCCCCACACAACATGACTTCTATCTGTCAACAGGAAAATGTTGCCATGGAGTGATTCAGCAGTGGGCTAAAACTTGAGCCTTGATATTTGTTTGTGCCTATAATTGTTTAGTTTTGTCAAACTAATATACCCATGTATGTTCAGGTAACCATCACTGAATTACTTCGAGATGAAAGGAAACTTGAAAACATGAGGGTTCTCCAGCAAGTCCTGCAGGTGTAAGGGGTGTGTTGTTTATATGGTTTCTAAGCAGACTTATAGATGTTAATATGCATTAGAAATTCAATATCATTCACTGCAAGTCACACTCAAACTAAACATATGTGTATCATGTCAGTGTGAGTCTGTTCTGATATGACTGCGCTGAGACTCTGAAACAGGCTGACATTTTTGACGCAAGTAGAATTTTTTTTACAGCAGCCATTTTGACATGAAATAGCAGGTTAAATGCAGGTGTTACAACTGAAACTAATTAAGGCTCCATTCCATTCAGGTTCAGGGTGCTGCTGTTGTGTGTGCTGGCCCACTGGAAAGGCTCTGCTCCATTAAATGGTAACACCCGAGTTTTACCTACTATTTCATATCAATAGGACTGCTGTGAAAAAAAGTTTATTGCTCTGCTAACATCTTGCTGCTTTTAGAACATGGACATGCACCTTCTCATGCTGACTATTCTTTGCTTCATATGTCTCCCCCATTGCTCCCTCTTCAACTTCTACACGCCTCTCCTTGAGGCGAAAACCTCAAGTCAGAAAACCTCAGTAGCTGGTGAGCTAACAGCTAGCACGTTATGAGCTTGTCAGTCAAAACAGCTCTCCAAGCTTCATTCTGTTTTCTCTGTACTCCTCCATTAACTCTCCCTTGTATTTTGTTCTCAGCAGCCTACATCATTTCATTCAATGAAACATTATTGAACTTGAAAAATGTTCTCCAAGCTAGCTAGCTTGCTAGGTGTCAGTAATTGGCAAGCTCATTAGCTCACTTGCTAAAGGGACATTAATGCTGCATTCCAGTCTAAGTCAGAGATCAGAATTTGCTAGCTGAAATTTCCAACTTAATCCACCAAGAGTTCCAGGTGTATATTTGAGTTTTGTGTACTTTTTCTAGGAGGTCAAAACTTTTCAAGTTCTGAGTTGTCTGAAGCACAGCTTAAGTTCACAAAGTTTATTTCAAAGAAGTATTTGTACCACCAACTGCTGTCTTTTAACCCTTGTGTAAAACAGGTTTTACTCAAATGCCTTGCTCTGTTTTGAACTCTCCAGCTCTTGATCAAAGGTCAGCACTGACTGGCCAGCAATATGAATGAGTGTCAGAGTTCACCACAGTTGAACTTGAAAAACTTGTGTGGATTTACTTTGCTCTGTGAGTGAATCTTCTCGCAGTGATTCCATTGGAGGTAAATACTGCACTGAAATTTCAGTTTTAAATGCCTTTATTCTACAACAGATTTGACAGGTATATCAACTTCTCAAACTCTAACTGCCAAAAGAGCTCTATACCAGTAGGAAACATTGGCATATAGACGTCATATGTAAATTTAATAGCCATGCCATGGTCTAAAGACAGTTTTCACAGACAATACTTCAGCTAATTAGCCCTTTGAGGAATGACTGGTTAGTCTAAACAGTCGCAATCACATTGATTCAGGAGAAAACATTAATTCAAAGCAGGGAAAGCTTTTGTTTAAATGGTTTCTTGTAATAAATGATATCATATTTTATTGCTTTGTGCAAAAACAAATCCTCTTCCCTCTCCCCTCCCTCTACAGGGAGCCCAGGGTCAGCTACAGACTGGAATCCCGGAGCGAGAAGAGATTCAATATCTTGCTCAAGGACACTTCAGCAGGAGGGAGGCTTGCCAATACTGTGAGGGGAGCTTGAACTTAAATCCTTAATTACATTCTTCCCTCAAACACTTTTCTGTGCTCTGTCTCTCTGACTCTCCCGTACCTCTCTGTAGCCAGTCGGCTGGCACTCTCATGCAGATACACATCCAATAAATGGAAGAGTGGAGTGCTTCTCAGCTCCCAAATCAGCAGCATTACAGGCAGCCAAAAGCAAGAAGGTCTGAGGTGAATGTGGAACAATCGTGTAAGAGCTAAATATTGGAAAAAGACATAAAATAGATGGAAAGGACAGACCTTCTTTTGTTTTATCACTCTAACTTATCCACTACCCTTCCCCTCCTTCACTCTTAGAAATATGGCTTTCAAAGGTTTCAAAGGTCTTCTTGAAGGGCTGAGGTTCTTCCCAGAACCATTTGCTTCTGAAGAATCCTTTTTATTGAAGAAAGGAATAATCAAGAGTACTTTGTAGGGTTCAGTAATGAACACTTTTCATTCAAGGAACCCTATTTGAAACAACGTTCTCCAAGAATTGTTGAAACCCTTCAACTCTTTTGTCAGGGGTTCTTTGTACATCACATTTTCAGTGGAACCCCCTGGATGGGTTATAAATAAAAGCCTTGGAATGTCTAAAGGTTCTCTATTAAACTCCCTGGGTGGGTTCTTGATAAAACTTTTAGAATACATAACAGTTCTCAGTAGAACCCTTTGGTGGGTTCTAGATAAACCTCTTGGACTAAAGGTTCTCAGAAGAATCCTCTGGAATGGTTCCAGATAAAATTCCTGGAATATGACAGGGTTCTTGGTAGAGCCCCCTTGGTGGGTGCCAGATAAACCCCTTAGACTATGAAAGGTTTCTGGTCAGAACCCCTTGGGTGGGTTCTAGATACAACTTTTGGAATATGAAAGAGTTCTCAGTATAGAAGGTAGAAGATACCAGACAACTGGGAAGGTTCCAGATAAAAACAAGCCTTGAAATATATCAAGATTCTCTGGGTGGGTTCTTGTTGTAGCCTTAGGAGGAAATGTTCTGCATAGAAACCCAGACTGGGTTCTGTAACCATTACACTCTAGTTCTCTTTAGAACCTCTCATATGGGGGTTCTGCTTTCACAGATGGTTCTATATATATGTTATAAATGGTACTTCCTGGAACCAAAAAGGGTTTTCCTATAGGGACAAGATGAAGAACCCTTTATGGTTCTAGTTAGCACCTTTATTTCTAAGGGTGTTCAGCTTCTCACTGAGTCTTTACTCTCTTTTCCACTTTATTCCCTCTTTTCCTGTTCCACCTCTCTTTTCCGAGTCCTTCCATTCTTTTCCGCCCTCCCTCTCCCTTCATCTCTTCCTCCCTACTGCTCCACTTTTGTTTTGAAGTGAAATGAGTGCGTTTGATGGGAGGCTGAATAGAAAAGGTGGAGGAGGGGGAGGGGGAGGAGAGGGGGGATTGTGGGAAGACGGCAGGTCCTATATATAGCGGTGAGCGTGGGTAGATACCATATTGACAGGAAAGACACACGGTTTCTATCTGAAGCAACGCAGAGGGAGAGAGAGGGATAATGAGCCATAGAGAGAGAAAGAGAGAGAGAGAGAGAGAGAGAGAGAGAGAGGAGGAAAAAGAGACAAATACTGGTATCTCTCTGTGTTTGTTTGTGTGTGTGTGTGTGTGTGTGTGTGTGTGTGTGTGTGCGCGCGCCCAACATTCAACATTGTTAAGTTATAAACCAACATTAATTCACTGTGCCCCCACTGGAACAGTCCCTGTACTTTTTTATTCTGCCACAAACAAAAGGTCCAAATGTGCAACTAAACATGGTTACAAAAGTCACAAAAGTTTGAACCGACAAATATCTTATCAACTGATCAATAAATTTGAGGCCAATACTGATATTGATACTGATATTTGGATATCAGTTTTAAAAAAATCCAGAAAATATATCGGGCAATCGTAGCTTTTAAAAATATAAGTACATCACATCAACAAACAGTCCTGATACTTCTTCACATTTCTCTCTTTATTTATTCATCTTTTTTTTGTCCACTCTTGTGGACAAACTAAGGTGACACTGTAAAGGTGACAGAAGGTAAAAGTCACTTTTTATAAGTAATTATTACCTTCAAATGTTTAATTTTATTTAATGGCAACTGTTATGGTAATAATAACAAATAATGTTTGTAAGCCATATCTGACACTTGATAATATGTCAGTAGCTCACTTGGTAGAGCATGCACACCATGTATAGTCCTCAGCAGCGGCCATGGGTTGGAATCCAACCAGCGACCCTTTGCTGCATGCCTTTCCCCATTTCCTGTCAATCTACAGCTGTTCATGGCTAAAAAGACCCCCAAATAATCTTAAAAATATCAGAAATAATCTAAATGCTGTTAAACATCTCAGCCTCCCTTTTTGAAACGTGATAATTTCACAGACTGAAGCTGCTGCTCAGCTCTGAATGAAATCCAGATGGAAGTCATTTAAAATATTAAAGTGTGTGATTAAAATTAAAGCTCAGTGATTCTGAACATTATTTACTAACCACTAGCATTAATTTACTTGACTGCTATTTTCCCATAACATACAGGGTGGAAAAAAATGATGGGAGCAGTCAGCAATCCTTCATTGATCGACAGACTCATCAGTCTGTTGGTATTTCAGATCAGCAAAAATATGCACTCCTTACTAACTTTTTAAATATCAAAATAGTGCAGTGTCATTTCTCTTGCTAACACACCATCATTGGTAAAGCTAAGCTATGAAACTCTTGGAAGACTAGCCAATGAACTAAAAGAGACTAAAATAAATTAAACAGACCAGTTTACATGGCACGTGCTGATGGGCAATGGTTTCATTTTGTAGTTTGATTTGCTCAAGAAATAAATGTTGATATTGGTTATAAAATCTAACAATAAGAAGCCAGCTTACAACATTGATCCTGCCCTTGATTTTATGGAAGGACAGTTGGGCACAAGGAGATTGTAGTGACGGGACGTCGATGCAGGGGTGTCCACTGTCTCAAACCCTGAATATGTCATGTTGGATTCCAAGGAAATGTGATTATTCATTGTTTTGATGTAGCAATAATTAAAATGAACAACTTAAATGCTGGGACAAAGTTGTGTACACAAAAGTGTCACTTGTTACTCAGAAACTAATTAAGAAGAGGGAGACAGATGGAAGTTAAAGAGATTAGTGTATGAAAATGAAACCTCCTCCAAGCTTTGAAACTTCACTGTCAATATAAAATGGCAAAAATCTTTGTTCTTTTTTAATGTCAAATGCTGTTAGACATAATCGACTGTAGGATTTTTTTCAAGGCACCTGTTGCATTGAACAAAATGAATTCTCCCTCATCTTTAGCTTGGCTGTCAGGGTCGCTGTGATTTGATAAATAGACTGTATCACATCAAGAACTGACAGCGTTGAAATTTATTGCCTGTTTGCCTGCATATATGTCATTCATTCTGAGTTTGTCGACCGAAAACAGTGACAGAGAGTAAACTGTGCACCAGAGAGAACTGAGAAGTGAGATTAAGTCATAAACACCAGCGGATAACTAAGTTAACAAGACAGGTGAGAAGTGAATGGGTGAAAACAGTGTGTAAAATAAAGAAGGAATATAAGAATACAATATGCATAAAGGAGTGAATTACAGAATATGAGGTAATGAATTTTCTCCTCTCAATTGAAGAACTGTTCTTTACTGAGTCTGTACAAAGAGCATGAAGGCTGTGTGTCTGCTGGGATCCTCCCTTTACATCTTATTTTCCTCATTGTTTACAACGGTGCAAAGAGTTGCTCTCAATAGCAGCCAGAGCTGAGGTGTTTTTTTTCTCTCAGTGCCAGAGGAGATGGAGATTTATGCTTTGCTTAAAGCGAGCCATGACCACTAACTTCTCCAAATATGTTTGTATTAAATGTACACGCTTAAAGATTTTCATGACAAATTTTTCAGCATTTTTTTTTTAGCCATTCCATGTGTTTACACTCTGTAATTACGTCTTTTATAATAGTTTTCATTGCTAGTAGTGGAGTGCCATTCCCTCACTATATTCAAATTACCTGCTTAATTAGGGATTCACTTGAAATTATGCAGCATGTAATCCAGTCATGGATGGATCACTGAATGGGCCTACAGGCCCAGGGCCAAAGGTGTCAGGGGGCCCTCTGTTTGAAGTGACTGTAAAGTATTTTGTGTTGGAAAATTATTCAAATGACCACAAAGAGACTCCAAACAGCTACAAAGAGACTCAAAATGTCCACAGATAAAGCCTAGACTGCAAATGTCACTTGAGCATCATGCTGCTTTTATTGTGAAACAGTCACAAGAAATGCAATTCATTTGTCACAGAGTTTAGTACACGCTGTGATCATTTATCAAACTGGTGTCTACAAAATGAGACAACTGGAATTTTTTTTGCATTTTCAACAGCCAATCAATTTACAATACTGCAAGGTGAAGCAGAACAAGAAGGAGCAGCCACAGTGAGCTGTTAGATGAGCTGGAGGGAACAGGCTGCACATCTACAACTCCTCAACAAGTTATCAATTTTACTGTGCCCTGCTGTTGTGTGGAATACTAGCAACTCGTACTGTGTGATTGAACAAAAGCCAATTACAGATTGATTTCTTCATTTAAACAATATGAGTCTGTTTGGCCGCACTGGAAACAGACACACCAGTTACTCTAATGTTGTTTTTCTGATTAAGTAGTTGGTAGCAGAATTCTGGGACCTGCAGTCACTCGCTGTTACCGCCAGTGTTGACTGTAATTCCACTTCTTTTGGCAGTTACTAGCCATGTAACTAATTACTTTCTCAATTACTTAAATTTAAATGGACTCCTTACTTGTTGCTTTTGTCTTATAGTTGCAACTACTGTAACAATGCTTGGTTAACATGTTTATCCACCATCATGTGGGTCTTTGCCTACAAAATCTTACTGTAATAAAAGTGTAGCTCACACGCACAACACTGATTACCACCAGTAAGCACGGGTGTCACCAAATAAACCAGGGATGAAATCTAAATGACAGATTTTATCCAGCTCAGTGAGTATATCTGATCATAACATTTAGACATAATTAAAGTGATTGTAGCTCCACAGGTCTTGAAATAAACCAACAGCAAACATATCGAAACTCATTGCATATTTAAGTACCTGGATAAATACGAGTAAGCCAAATGGATCAATGTGCTTATTGTAAAATATGAATTACTTTTCTGCCATAATCATAAACAGATTTAACTGTATTGATTTTTGCAGCAGCTTATGCTGCCTAGTTAACAGACAAAGTGAAGGCAAATGCTTCACTCTCTTTCCTCATCTTCTCATATACTCTCCTCTCTCCTCCCTCTCTGTGAAGTGGTGATCCTTCCCTTCCCTCCCAGGCTGGACAGATTCACAGCACTACTTTAACATCCTCTTCACTTTCCTTTTATGCCTCATTGTCTCTTTCTCCTTTCACCTCTCCTTTCACCATACCTCATAGCTCACTCTTATTATTCCTCACCCCCATCCCCCGTCCTGCTTTTCATGCCCTTCACTTTCTTTGCTTCATCTTTTATTCTTTCATTTACTTAATTCCTCCTCATCTCTCAGTCCAGCCCCACCAGATGAGACTTTATATACATTACAGTAATTAATGTAACTGTAATGCAGCAGGAATAACATCAGCAAAATCAACGTTCATCATGAGCAAGGTAAAAGAAAAAAAGCTGTAAAAGTAAAGTGAACTAAGTGAAGAGATAAATGTCAAAGTAACAATAAAACAAAGAACTATAACACTTTTATGGGACTCTGAATGTGTGTGTGTGTGTGTGTGTGTGTGTGTGTGAGAGAGAGAGAGAGAGAGAGAGAGAGAGAGAGTTTCTGCCCCTCTGCCAGTTCACCGGTTATTGTTGTTTTGTTCTCAGAGGGGAAAGGAAAAAGGAGATCGGCGCTTAACTTCCTTGACTTTAATTGCATTCACACAAAGTCCGGCTCCTCACTTGAGTGGAGCTCTGAAACGGAGCCAGTGCGAAAGTTGGCCATTAATTCACATAAAAAATTTAGGCGCTTTAAAACATGCCAGGTTTTGCAGTTAGGGGTTTAATTTCTCACCCTGGGGCCTAAGTTCATTTTGTTTTTGTCATCTGCAGGAAGACCAGAAACTACCAGGATCAAAGTTCAACTTATGATGCCTTTTCCTCAGCTTTAGTCTGTGTAATTGTCGCACTTTAAAGACTGAACACATTTCATAGGAAGAGAATTGAAACCGGTCCGATCAGGTGTACAAAACACTGTTATCCATTTTCTAAGATGAAACTTAATCCACTTATATTAGTTACATTTCTTCCTTGTGGTGACTGACCTGCTGTGCTGTGTTTCTTCCAATGTATGCACAATCGATGCATTCCTCCCATGGGGACTGTCACAGTTGTTACCTAATCAATAACACTATTCCCATTAAAGTTATTTCAGAATCAATACTGCATTCAGATTACAGCTATAAACTAATCTATACCGCTAATATTCCAATCAACTAGTATATGATCACTGGAGATGAGAATCGTCTCGGAGCGGTGTCGCATTAACCACGCCATCGATAAATAAATAAAGTGGTGTGTATCGCTCTGTTCCTCGTGTGTCACTGTGTGCAGAGCTGTGGTGATTACAGGAAACCACAGGGGCCAGAGAGGAGCCGGTTAAATTAGCTCTGAAAGTGAGCGCTCATTTCAGCAGTGGAGTGGTTCAGAAGTCAAGACAGGTCATCAAAAGAAATAAAGTAGTACAATGAATCATTTTAACAACTATTTTAACGCCTTCAGATTGATAGCATTGTTGTTTTGTATTGTGTGTATTCAACAAAACATACAATATTAAGTAACCAATCCTTCACACAACACATTTATGTTCACATCAAAAAGAAACAATGCACACATCATACGTCTCTTTTCTTAGCACACACTCTGAAATATGTACAGATCATTACTGAATAAAGAGAATAAAGACATCCAAACACATGCATCAAATAGATGACTTAAACACTTAGGTATCTGTATGCATAACGTACATGAATTATCCTACACGGCCTACAGTGAAGTATTTTCTTTAAGCTTAAATTGTTATACAAAGTGGCTTGAAAACAAACAAGTACTAACAAGTAAAAAGTAGGTAGTCACCCAAAGAAAATCTTAGTTAACTGAAATTTCACCTAATCTTTAAATAATTGATTAGACAAGGGGGTACTTAAAGTTACCTCTTGATTAATTAAATCAGTTACATTACACTGAGCGTACTCTACCTTGGAGCCTAAATGGGTCAAAGTTACACAACAGCTATGTGAGCCATTATCACTTTTCTTGCACCCAACATTTGCGTGCCATCATGGTTGTGGCTGACTACTCTGTGTCGGCTCAAAAGCGCCTAGAACAAGAAAGCTAACACTAACCGAGGTATAGCACAGCAGTATATACTTCCACAAAAAGCAACACGAAAAGTCAGTTACCAGCATCCAACCTACTACTCCTGTTGTTTAGGTGGCTTCAAATAAGGGTCAACATTCACATAGTTTCTCCTGACTGTCCCTAAATATTACAGTTTTAGTCCAACAGTCTGTGGGGATAGCCACATTAGCAACAACATGCTACAACATGCTGACAGCCCTAACCAACAAAATAAACAGTAAAACATAACACATGGCAAAACTTATAAGTTACCAGTTTGAAGTTGGATCAAAGACAGCTGGTTTGAGCTTGAACTGTTACCGGTGAAGTAAAATGCAACTGCGTGCTGTCATCAAAAATAAACTTTTTATTCACTTAGCTCTTCTACCCTCTGAGGCGGGGCGGGCATGTAGTGATTTGTGCTGGTTCTTTGACATGATGTCAATTAGTCTGGAGTCAAGTAAATGTTCAGTAAATAGCCTCCAACTCCAAAATAAAATCCATCAGGTCTATATGTGCCTTCTGACCATAAAAATAATGGATTAAGAAGCCATTTCTCCTGATTAAAGTAACACCAGCGATCGCGTGACCAATTAGACTTTGGTTAGACAAGAGCATGATGACCAACCAGTCCACCAATCCACAAGAGGGTGTGAGCCCTAGAAAAGAAGTACTGTAATAACAATGCTTCACTGCATTTGCTGCAATTTTGCTCAGTTCATTTTCATTAACTCACAAAAACACAATGGATGATATCATTAGCAACACTGGCAAACTGCCCCTGTCCCTGAGGGTTTAGGGCTGTTACTACAAGGCACTGCCCACCCCCCGGCCTCCCTCTGTGCAGCTACAGAGTTTAGCTGGAGAGTGTTGAGTGTCTTGTAAAAAAAAGGGTTTGTTGCTGGTTTATATTTCATGGCTTTTAAGGCCTTTTTTTCATGGTCCCAGTTTTGCCCACTTTAGCGACAGCATGTCATGCTGAGTTGTGATCACATGCATTTCGACTGTGCCCTCACAACAGGGGATGCCTGCGCTGACCTACAATATTTTGAGCTTTTTTTATGGAAAGGAAAAACTCATATGGGTCCCCTCTCTCCACCAGCCAGGGCCTGTATTTATCAAAGTTATGAGGATTACTCTTAAGACTGCTCTAAAGAGCCAAAAGTTCTTCCCTGAAAGTGAAGAATAAGACACATTTATCAAATAGCTCACACCTACTTACAGTAAAGTAGTAACCTTTAAGAGAAACTCTCAAGTGATCACATGATTAATGCATGTATGGCCAGAGCAGCAATAACCAATCAGACACAAGGATCTCCCCACTGACAATTCCTTAAAAAAGTCCTTTTATTTCTCAGAGATTGGATATTCTGCAAAAGCCTGTATGATTTTTAAAGGTGTTTTTTATCTGTATAAAATCTTGAATATCTCCAATAGCGATTAATATGTGAAAATAGCCAATAGCCTCCAACCAAATGAATATGGATAAAGGTAGTGAATAAAAGCAACACAAAACTGGAGCACAGGCAAATGCGGAGTGCTGGTAAATCAGAGAATAAAATTAGACAAAAAAAAATTAGCACCACATTGACAAATATGGACAAGAATGATTATTGGAAAGAGAACGCAAACAAAATAACAGCTTTATGTGCTTCCTTTTCATATTCATTTTTCATTAATGTGAAAAAAGTGCTTGAAAAGTGTTTCTGAATCTTATCCACCCTGTGCAGACTTTGCTGTTTGATAACAACATCGCCTCCTCTGTTCCTGTCATAATAACTATGTCCACTAGTGGTTATTGTCACTTGAACATTATCAGATTTCGGGTTTCTTTGGGACACTTGCTGAAACGACTGAAGCTATTGTTCTTCTTGGGAGGAGAGCCTCTTTGTTTGTCTTTCTATATATACAGTGATCAGCCACAACATTAAAACCACTGACAGATAAAGTGAAAAGCATTTATCATCTCCTTACAAAGGCACCTGTCAAGGGGTGGGATATATTATACAGCAAGGGAACAGTCACTTCTTTAAGTTGATGTGTCGGAAGCAGGAAAAATGGGCAAGCGTCGGGATCTGAGCGACTTTGACAAGAGCAAAATGATGATGGCTCGACACAGAACAACTTCAAAACTGCAGACATTGTGGGTTGGTCCCTTTATGTGGTTAGTACCTCAAAAGTGATCTAAGGAAGGAAAACCAATGAACCAGTGACAGGGTCATGGGCACTCAAGGTTCATGCATCTGGTGTGATCCCACAGGAGAGCTAATGTATCACAAACTGCTTAAAAGTTAAGGCTGGCTATTGAAGAAATGTGTCTGAAAACACAGTCCATCGTAGGTTGCTGTGTATGGGGCTGTCTAGCTACAGCCTGGTCAGAGTGCCCTTGCTGACCCTTGTCCACAGCAGCAGGCGCCTACAAAGGGCACAAGAGCGTCAGAACTGGACCATGAAGCAATGGAAGAATGTGGCTGGGTGTTGACTTGTCCTCAAAATTCCCCAGATCTTAATCTGCTTGCGCATTTGTTGGATGTGCTGGAAGAAGAAGTCCTATCCATGAGGGCCCAACCTAACAACTTACAGGACTTAAAGGATCTGCTGCTAACATCTTGTATCAGATACCACAGGACACATTCAGACGTCTTGTGGAGTCCAGGCCTTCTGGACCCTATTAAGATACGGGTCTAATAGTGGGGAAAAGCTGCAGGCAACAGTCTTGTACTGTGGTTTGTCTGAACAAGTAACTCCAAAACAGCATCAAGGTAAAAAACAACTTTTTCCATGCCATGCTGTCCATTGGAAAACCCCCTCACAACATGCCTCTATCACTGCTCTCTAAAAAGCCACAGTTATTCCACTATATGTTCAATCTACAGGTACTTAACTAAACAGCTCACCAAGATACTAAAAATTCTAATACTAAAGCTGCAGCAGACAACACTTAGTTGACACAAGTGCATGTTATTGAGGTTCTCTTCGCCACTTTATCACCCGCTTTGCTGCACAAAACATCCCCAAGCTGTTGCAATAAAAAATAATAGCTGCTGGTTAAGACCCTCCTGATAACTGCAGCCACGCTGTCTGTGTTCGCACCACCAGCAGGAAGAATGGGAAGACAAAAAACAACCTGTCCACCTTTGGCACAAGCTAATCAAACTCGCAGACATCCTTTAATCAGCCGCAGTCTTTGTGTTCTAATCCTGCTTTAACAAGAACATGTTCTTCTTTTTGCAGCCTGTTTAGAGGAAAGTGTCCTCAGTCGCAGAGCGAGGTTTAATAGAGGTTAAGAAAAGCTTCACCCTGGAGCAAGCGTCTCCACTCTCACAGCCATGTCCCTACTGGCAACACACACACACACACACAGCGATGCTACCCTTCAGGTACAGTGTGTTCTTTATCGAAACAGACAATAATCCAACCAGGAGAGGTAGTAGAACACACCTCTTTGGTTTCATGCACGTGCAGGAAGCAACAGTGCCTCATACCTTCAGATATGCTCCAGTTGGAAAGCAGAACAAAACACACACTCCAGAATACACACACAAAAACAACAAAGTAGGTCTGGGCCATGGCAGGTCAGTGCAGCAAAGCAAAGCTAATGGATGCAGACAATAGGTGTGTGTGTGTGTGTGTGAGACAGAGAACGTGTGTGTGCATTTCTGTTTGTGTGTGTGTGTGCCATATGGAGACAGACTGAGTGTGTGTTTGCATTGCCTAGGGCCCTGTGTGACCCTGACCTCAACCACTTGCATGACCTCAGCATGTGCGTAGTTACTGTGACCTGACGGTGCAATCACGTGTGTGTGAGTGTGTGTGTGTGTGTGTGTGTGTGTGTGTGTGTGTGTGTGTGTGTGTGTGTGTGTGTGTGCAG
>JAJHUR010085743.1:0-27125 GCA_027495735.1 Lutjanus campechanus | reverse complement strand
GAGCTAGCCACAGCTCTTTGATCTACAAAATCAATCTGCTGTGCTGAGATAAAGTTAATTAAAATGAATAATTTCGAATTACCGTGTCAGGCATGACGTTTGGTGCACATGATCATGAAAGAATAACAATGTCTGTTTATATAAAGCATGAAAAAAAAAAAGTGAGAGCATTGATAGATGGTGCAGGATCTAATCTAACACAAAACATTCAGCGGTTTTTAAGCAGTTATAACAGCTATACAATTAGAACAAACAAAGTGCAATAAAATGCAACCTACCTGTATGTTGTCAAAGGATGTTTTGTTGGTGACATCATACAGTAAAAGCAAAGCTAAAAGAAAAGGAGAAAGGTTTAAGTGTATCACTTCAAAATTCATGGCTGCAGATCATTTTATATTGTAAAATGGTTTGTCAGAATTATCAGCAAATGTTTAATTTAATCTTGCAACGTGATGCCCCCCCCCCCCCTTCAAATTAAATTATGAAAGAGTTCATTTTCACTCTGGGCACAAGACTGATTAATTTGAATTCTTTCTCTTGGCCTGACAAAGTCCTGCACCACAATTGGCAGGACTCAAGACAGATCAGAGTTAAGAGTTGAGGCGGTGAATTTACTGTACATTTTATTTATTGACGTGCTTAGAGTTTGTCCTTCATTTGCACAACTTGTTTTGAGTCCTGTTGAAGTGACCTCGAGCAAGAAACTGATTCAATCATTATCAGCTGTTTTTTTTATGTCTCCCTGTGCCAACTGAATTTTTTAACAACTCATTATTTTGGCATTCATATTTATTTATGTGTGTCCATGTAAAAATACAGCAGCCTAATTAATACATTTGCATAGTCCACAAAAAAACTTATTTTGAGTTCTACCTAGAACTCAACATAAAGGGTTACACATAGAACACCCTATGAGAGGTTCTACAGAAAACCCTTCTATGGTGTGATGATTCGTCCCTGAACCATCTCTGGGGGTTCCTATCCAGAAACTTGTTTTTTCCACCTTCTTTCACCTTTGAAAGAACCTTTTAATATTCCAGTGGTTTTGCTGGAACACACTCAGGGGGTTCTACAAAGAACACTGCCCTCGGTAAACCCTTTCTTCAAAAAAGGGTTATTCAGAAGCAGATAGTTCTGAGTAGATCCCTCTAAGAGTGTATGGCCCTAATTACAATAAAATAACATGTCAAACTTGCCTAAATAACAGAATAATCAATCTGCCTTAATCTAGAAAACAAACACATGTTTATAAGCAGTATATATTTTTTCAAGTACTCAACATAACAACCTGAATGATACAAACAGGAAAATATGAGTGAAAGAAGAACTGCCGAGATGCATAAGTCCACATCTGCCCAGGGAGTGCAGGTGTTTGAGAGACAGCGAGGGACAGTGCAGCTAAGAGAGGTATTGTCCCAGGAGAGATGAGCATGATGCAGACTGACAGCTGTGTAATAAAGCCAAGTTCTAGCTAGACTTGTCCTGGAGGTGTTTCTCACTCTTGTGCTTGTGTTATCACCTGACAGTTGAAGTGAGGACACAGAAAATCATAAACTGTTGCTTCTATAAGGGTGTGTGTCTGTGTGTGTGTGGATTCATTCATGCCATTCTTGTATTAAACATCTTTTCCAAAAGCACTTTTCTATTAACAATGTTCCAGTTTGTGTAAAGGTCAACCGCAATTGTTATTTGTAAAAAAAAATGACAATCAAATCAGTCTTTTTGCAGCTTGTGTAAAATATACAGAACCTCTTTTTTCTTTTGAGCACTGGAAACAACAAACTCAATCAAGAATTCTCATTATATTCGAGATATACTGGCAAACCGAACGGTGAAATTGGGGTTTCGGAGGAGGTGATGAACAGAGATTGCGAGCACAATACAGAGAACAACTTGATGAGAAGATGAAGAACAGAAGATGGAATGAAAAGCAGCAGAACAACAAAAGCAGAGAGAGCTAAATTGGTGAGACACAATGACAACAATGACACAGAATGACAAAAACAAAGAGGGAAGAACAACATCGGGAACAGGAGAAAACTTTATGACAGAGAGTACGTTTGTGTGTCTCTTCCTCACATTCACACACTCACTCACTGTGCATGATTTTCAATCTCACATCTGTAATTTTAGTAATGTCATTTGATACGATTTAATTTGTTCTTTATGGGCATATTTTTATTACACAAAATGCTTGTCATTAAATAATACAGCACACTATGAAGCATGCAATTATAGTGCTATCAGCAGAACAAGTGAAATTATCGCTTTCTCAAAGGCTTTAGAACATAAACAATACTTTTTGTAAATCAGTCTTAATTAAATACAAATGTGCTATTTGGTTAAAAAAAAAAGCAAAAAAATAAATAAAAAAATTTAGTACCTTTTAAAACATTGCAAGATTGGTGAGAATCCATTTAACCATTTCCAGTGGTATTATCTGTTAGATGTGGGGGTCCATAACTGACTAAATGAAAAATAAATTAAGAAATAAAGAAATAGCTCAATTAAAGTAATATACCATTAAATGCAGCAAAAATTACATTAAATGTGAATTGAATTAATTTAGAAAATGTTATATTTTCCCACATTTATCTATTCTTTTTTTTAAATTAATACATTCATCTTTAAATGTATTTCTGTGTATAACTGTTTAACTTATTAACTTCTGTATTTCCTGTTTAATTTCTTTAAATATTTCCATTCGCTTTTTGTAAATAAAATTAAAATTAAATAAAAAAAATAGTACATTATAAAAGATAAAATAAGCAAATGGAAAATTAAATGGGTAAAGTAAATAAATATGGAAATTAATACAAAGCTAAATAAATACAGAAGCAAGTAAAACATAATTAATATATTTAATTATTAATATATTTCACATTTTATAAACTGCCTCTTGCCTACATTTATTTTTAATACTACCTGTTGCATTTAATGGCATATTAATTAATTAATTAATTTCTGATTTTGGCAGTTACAGTCCTCCATAGTTTGATGTAGCACAGCACATGGGCCTGATTGTTCAAACTTAACAACTCCGTTATTTGCTATTTCAAACCATTGTCTGACCAACAGTCAAGGGCACATCAAAGACCAAAATGACCAAAACACTTACTACAAAATGGTGAAATTAATGAATGCATTTAGCAAAACATATAACTAAAATTTCCAAACTTTAGTAAGACGGCCTGTCAGATGTCTTTTGTATTCTTAATAGTTTTTTCCCCCAGATTTCATCAATCGGTCCAACATTCAGGTGCTGCTGGCTGAACCATCTTTGCAAATGACTAGTTTCTACAGAAGAGACAAAAACAAACAAATCAAAGGCCAAGATTGCATAAAAGCTCGCACAGTGGGCGTCTGAATTAAATGTAATTTGTGGTGAGCACAAGAAGGAAATCTCCCGTCTGTATAGAGATCACCAAGATAGCACAGGTCCCTTTGTTATGAGCGCAGAGCTGTCCATCATTCTGGGAAAATAAATGCTTTTGCAAAATTACTGTGTGAAAAAAAGATTTAGGGTTATATTGTAGGAATATAAACCATGAAGTAGTTTCTTTTTTAAGTTTGGAACCTGGATGCATTTGTGGAGGTGAAATGTTTTGCAGACTTTTATTTTTATCCAACAACCTCTCTGAGCAAACTTGTAATTTACATTTCTTCTTTATGTTTCGTCTGTTTTGTTTCTGTTGTTTTCCCCTCATTGTGGTTTTCTCTTTTATCACAGTCTACACAAATAAACTAAACCAAGATAAGCATGAAGTGTAAAAAAAAAGCACATCCTGAAAATGGAAACTAAATAATCACTGAATTTTCACACAAAAATGAGCTGAAAAATATCTGATGGCTGTCTACACCTTTTCTCCCACAC
The DNA here is from genome assembly GCA_027495735.1 of Lutjanus campechanus. Taxonomy (NCBI): domain Eukaryota; kingdom Metazoa; phylum Chordata; class Actinopteri; order Lutjaniformes; family Lutjanidae; genus Lutjanus; species Lutjanus campechanus. The sequence continues at coordinate 23,251 of JAJHUR010085743.1, read as the reverse complement.
AGCAGATACAGTGCATATTCACCAACATCTAAAATAATCCTCCCTGCATCTCTCTTTCTCTCTCTCTCTCCCTCTCTCTCTGTCCTCTTCCTGAGTCTCTCCTCACTCAGAGTCCCTCCACCCTCCCACACTCATCCTCTCTCTGAATGCACCAACACTTTAGCTTTGGATTTTCTCTGCCTGCAGCTCTGCTCCCGCCCCAGAAAGTTATGGCAGCGACAATTAGCACCATTCATCATATTTCACCTTGGCTTCATGGAGGAGTGTGTGTTTGCATGTCACAACATTGTGCGTGTAAATGGGTTTAAGGTTATAAAAGCACTGCTGGCAGGTTTGTGTGATCTGCAAATCCTTTAGTGTGTAATAATGTCACTGTCGTTGGCTCAAACATAAACCTTGTTATAAACAAATATAACAGTAATAAACTATAAAATGGTGAAAGTAACCCCACGGCTGGCCCAAGTCTTTTGGGACCCTGAGCAGAATTTGATTTGTGGCCGTCGGCGTTAAACATAGTACAGCTTCCTGGCCTCAAGTTATCATTATTTATTATTAAAAGCTTGAGTCTTTTTTTTTCCAGACTTGGCATTCCTGTCAAAAACACTGCCTTGTGCACTGGTGCTGATACATTTGGCAAAATATTGCTCGACTCTTGTGTAGTTTTGCAGTGTTGTGAAATTACTTTGAGCAAAGCAAAGAGTGTTTTTTTCTTGTGTGGTAGATATCAAACCAGCCAATCAGCGACGACTTTGGATAAAGAACAGCATTAGTCATCGGGATCCTCAAAAAGGCTGAAAAAAGTCTCTACACACCTGAAAGTGTGACAAGTGTGTCGGAGGAAGTTGCAAATTAAAGACAATGAGAAAAACTCTTGCACGCTGTCTCGCTTTTCAAATGAGAATATAATTGTAAATGAAGCGTCTCATCATTAATATAATGAAGCATTATTACCTACTGTCAGGTGTACAGTCTGTATATCTTCACATGCAAGTTTATGAGACTTCCCCTTGCCCCCCCCCAGGACTTCCATCTCCGAACTCCTTATATGGTATAACTGGGGCATTAATTATGTAAAGTGTCATGCATGTGCACTCAAATATGCACAGGCAGATCGTTTACACAATTATCTGAAGTTATGAGCATTTGCTGAATCTGACGTGGCATGTTCGTACAAAAAATAACGAGAGAAATTTAAAATAAGAATATGAAAATGTTCTTGCATGAGGCACATTGTATTTGACTCCTCGCCTCTAGATTGCCTTTTTACCATTTAAAGTAAATGGATATTAGTGTAATAATTCACTGATGTTTTGACATTTATTCCCTTTATTCAAACATCCATCTCTTATGACTATTTAATGGCTTTTGGGGATAGATGATGATGACTTCTATTTTTTTGATTTTTGGAGGATTTGAGGTTACATGGATATTTAAGATTTATTCTGTCATTTTGTATCATTTGAAAGCCATTGTCAAGCTGATGAGGTGTTGAGCAGTTTCAGGTGATGATCAATCACAGCAGTCCTCTGACTGGTGATTGGAAAATAGAAGCAGCTTGTATCTATATATACATATATATATATGCAAATGTTTTGTTGCTGCCCACATACCTAATGAAGGCCAGACACACCAAAATGTTATTAATAAATTAAGTAATAGCAATAATAAGTGAGACAGTGTGCAGGGTTTTTCTCATTCAGTAGTTACAGGGATAAGAGACAATAATTAACCTCATTAATCATAACAGTAGTAATGTAGAGTTGTTGGTGCTAGCCAACAAGAGCAGTGGAGAAAAAGATTATTAGCATGAAAATACTGATGTAAATTATGCAGGATTTTAAATGTGCAATAACTGTTGATATGCTGAACTGGTTAGCAAACAGTTGCTTAAGTGCTCATCCATCAGGTGCCTGTCTTTTAGCTCTGTTTTTGGTTTCCAACAACCTGCTCCATTATATATATATATATATATATATATATATATATATATATATATATATATATATATATATATATATATATATATATATATAGATATATATACTATATCATGGAATAACTTCAAAATATCGAGATATTATCTTCAGGCCATATTGCCCAGCTCTAATTATAGCCACTTTACATGTTTAAAAAATCTTAGGAGAATGTCCTCTGAATGTGGGGAAAGTGTAAATATAACTTTTGTTTGTTTACAAAAAGCTCCACAGGGCACCTTTATGTAGGCCAATTGGTTTTATCAATGGCCTTATCACACCTTTGCAATTATACTATGGTCATTAAGAATTAAGTGCTTTTATTCCTTACACTACTTGTGTGCAGGATTTCAAATTCTACAAACAAAATGCACATCATTAAAAAAAGGAAAAACAATTCAATAATTGGTTAATTTTCACCCCCTGCCCCTCAGCAGTTAAAGATTCACATACAAGGTGTATGTTTGCTCAAAGTTGGCAGCAATTTCAGAGATACTTTGATGTAGACAGAGGTACGGCGCAGCTTAAACAAGGCACAAGTCACTGGGGCTTACCCTAAAATCTGCAATGAGCGCTTGTGTTACATGATCAGTTCACTGTGGGAATACATGGAAAGACAAAGCTGCACTTTGCAGAAGAAACTTGAGTTTGCTTTCAAAGTTTATGGCAAGCACACAGAGACTGACAGTTGACACAGTATGAAGGTAAGCAGGCAGATCAAAATGTACCTGCTTTTGTTTGAACAAAATACTGAAAGCTGGAGAAACCGGCACAGCGGACCCTTTTGTACAACACATCAGAGACTTCAAAAGCTCACTGACAGTCTGTTGCTGAAACAGGAGTTTGTTCGAGCTCGACAAAGTCGGAGTGAATCACAGTCAGCAACATTTGTTGGCTTGGTGTCTACATGGGTGTGCAAGTGTTGAGTGGAGGACTTTTTTTTACTGTGGCTCTGCCATAGAGTTGAAAGCTACTACAAGTTTTTAAATGGTTATGAAACAGACTCAATTTAATACTGATGCCTCTGTATGACCTACATAAGCAATAGGGCTGGAAAGATACACTTATCTCTGATACTTAGGTGCCGATTCAATATGTGTTGCGATTCTACAAGTATTGTGATTCGTTATTGCAATTTTGTCTGCTTTTTAAACACTAGACCATAGGAAAAAAGTTGAATCATACACTTTGAGTCAGCTGCATCATTGCTGTAGTACATAAAAAAAGTAGTAAATTAAATGCTTTTTGAAGTAAACTTTAGCTGTTCCTGCTCATCCAGCTGGTGCCATAGGAAAATAATAAATAAAATAAGATGTTGAATACGAATAGAGTCCCTGAAAACTGCACACAGTACAATGTGAGCATTTAATTAATGACCTTTACGTAGGAAGCTGAACTTGAAAAGTGTCCTTTCAAAACCCTGGACTACATACAATAGCGGTAATTAAAAAGGACAATAGAATGAATAGAAGATAAATACTTTATGAAGTAAAGTGCTAGCTGTTCCTGCTCATCAAGTAGTGACTAAAAAAATAAATAAATGTGCTGCCCTCTCTTGAAACACAATGTCTCTTCCAAGTACTAGCTGTACTGTATTTTGAGTTTGAGCTTTGACCCGTTGAAGCAGCTGTAGCAGGTCAGTGCGGAGTGACTGAATTAGGAAAGTGAAATCAGCAGCTATTAATTTGCTTCCTCAGCTCAGAGGAAATATGCCTGAAAGTATGAGCACACATGACATTTTATTTTAAGGTAATATTACTGCAAGCATGATGCTAATTTCCATTAGTGCGTCAATGTGAATTTTAATTATGAGTTAGCTGTTAGTTATTACAGTGGAAATTCCTCTGTTCTTGTCCACAGGGTCCTCCAAAACCAAGAAAATATGAAACTTATTTGTAATAGTTTTAAAGCTCAGACCCTATCCTAAATTTTTTTTCCTTTCTCCAGAAAACCAGAGGCTATTTCTAATTATTTTCTCACTCAGTCTCTTCCAAGAGACAGGTGACATGGTGCATTTATAAGGGTCACATCTCTGATGATGTGCGGAGATCCTTGGTGTAACACTGTGCTCTGTGGTTTAGCTTATCTTGTGATATGCCTCCAGGCAGTAATGGAAACATAATTGAAAATCCTGACACTGAGATGTCTAAGGCTACACTGCAAAAAAGATGTGTGATGTGGTTTTCAGAGGAAGATATGTTCCTGGGCGTCGTGCCTGAAACTGGACCTGCTAAAAGTCCTCCGGGGTCTCCTTCCTCCAGGAGACAGAGAGAAATAAATCCTGCTGTAATTACGCAGGCTAACCGCCAAACCATGACATGCATAATGAGGATAATACACAGACACAGATCATTTACACTCATTAAATCATGTATGCATGGAGTCGGTCTCACACACACACAACCTGGCCCTGCTTAAGTTTGCGTAAACTTTAATAGATTATACAGACACACAGATCCAGATGGTAAAACTTCCCTTTGATCTCACAAGGATTCCTCACTGCCCAGAGATTAAAAGACCAAAGGAGATGATGCGTTCTCCATAAATATGAGGGGACAAAATGACAAACACACGCTGCAACATTATGTGAATATCAAGTACCAAAAAAGGGCAGAGCCAACACCCCCCCCTTAAAGAAAAGTCAGTCCTGTTTAGAAAGCTGCTCAATGCGTGTAAGGTAAAATCTTTCAAGTTTTTAAGGTACGTTTAGGTCAAAATCCAATTGACATTTACAGAATCCCTAACTGTTTATGTTATGTAGCGGTGTGTGTGTGTGTGTGTGTGTGTGTGTGTGTGTGTGTGTCACGGGGAAATAACACCATGAGTTAGTTTCATAGTACTTGGCTTTTGCATATCAACCACCATGATTAACTGTTGATAAAAATGCCAGGGATGGATTTCACCAACAGGGATTCATTGTTTTCATTCTAAACCTAAACCTAATTTTGTTTCGCCAAAGCATTTAACACCAATTTAAAATGTGATCAGTATTAACTTTAAAGTTAAAGGTCAGACGCAACCCAACTAGTTTTATGAAGCGTCTCTTGACAATTCAGCCCATCAGTTTTTCTCAAAGGAGGATAAATTACAGCTTTGCTGCTGAGCCATCATGAGTAGGCTAACTTTAGCTAGCTAGAGGACATTGTAACATTTTAAAAAATGTTTTAGCTAGCAACTAAACAATGTAATATTTTGTTCACTTTTTAGCATGGTGGCAAACATTGTAGCAGGAAGAAATACAGATGCCACTAAATTTTTAAAATGTTTTATTTTATTTTAATGTGGGTAAGCAAGCATCTGTATATTGATTAAACTCTAAACTAAACTGATTCGTTAAATTCAATTTTGGTTTACATTAGTAAACTTGGATTTACTAAACTGAGATTAGTTTTTAATTGTACAACAGAGCTCTGCTAGATGTACTCATTTTAATCCTACTTTTGCAAACTCTGATTAAAAATAATCTTTTTAAATTAATGTCTGTTGGTACAACCCAATCTCAATGTGCAGGTTACTGAACTTTCTCATAACATAAACTCACTTGAAAAAATGGGGGGAAAAGATGAGAGATGACTAATAAGATATGTTTGTATGACTCAGGGTCCTGTTTTGTGCTTCATACACCAGATAATGTTCAAGCTGTTTACTAAAAGCAGCTCTGCCTTGATTACCTGCTTTATGAAAAACAGTGGAGTGTTGCTACTAAGAGCTTTCTAAATGAACTCGAATACCTAATAATGACATCATGATGAATAAAAAGTAGATACACACACAAACACACACACACACACACACATCGGTGATGACTGATTACAGATCATCAAAGAACGCCATGAATTCTGAATGTGTCGTCCTTCCATCTGAAGAGAGTTATAAAAGCTCAGCGTTTAATAATTCTGCACAGAGGAAGAAAAATCTCATCTGAACCTTCTTTACACACTTTATTTTCATGGTAGAACAGCTTCTAAACAAGAATCCTTCATTTCATTGTGCCATGTTCAATGTTAATAAGCGTATATATTTTAGAGCTCTCTCTAACCACACTACACTTCATGCATCAGGAGGTAAAAAAAACAACAACAAAATATAAACACTAAATCTGCACCGTAATGAGGTTATAATCTGCATAATAGGACACTGGCCCGAGTTGCAAATAGAGATTGCTTCTTAGCTCAGAAATAAATCCTCTGTAGTGCAACAATCTCCAAGCTGTATAGGAGTGTGTATGTGTGTGGGTGTCTCACCATGGGCGTCACGGTAGTAGGCATGAGTGACACTGCGGAACCGCTCCTGTCCAGCTGTGTCCCAGATCTGCAGAGAATAAGAGAGTAAGGTAATCACTGAACGGAGAAAGAAGTTTCTATCTTTTTTTAATGAGTCCTCTGTTTGCTCAGTCATGCTGCTGGACCTCATTGTGAAGCCCTCCATTCAATTTACCTCTGTGATACTGGATAAGTCTCGAATATGGAAATGGATATTGAGCAGTCCATTGTCTTATGAATTCAGCGCTGAACAGATCTGGAGTAAAAGCTGCTTTCATTGATTTTTTTGTGGCCACTTGGGGTCAGCGCAGCGAGCTGTAAACATTAACATATTATCACCATAAAGTTGTTATGGCTAACATCTTAGTAAAGGTTCAACATCCGGCAGACATGAGCAAAATTAGCATTAATTAGGGCTCCTGTCCACATAGTGTTTTTTTTAATCTGGCAGAAAGCTGCTGTCAGGGCTCTGGGGAGTGCTCAGATGACACGTGTTCAGTGAGAGAAAAAACACTGCATCTGGGTTTCACGTTATGATTGACATCAGCCATGATTCTAACTTAATGTAACGTTAACAGAGTGTTGACTACACAGCTAACTGTGCTGCTAACGTAACAACGCGTAGGGTGAACACTCACCAGCAACATTCAGTGTCTGCTTCCAAAAATGGGCTTTCCTGTCTCTGTTATGTGACAGTTTATGTCACGGACACTGTGTTGCCCCCCCAAAAAATGACAGTAATGTTGCAGATGAGCTTTTCAACCAGAAGTGCTCAGACCGACTGCACAAAAAGGCAGTGACTTGGAAAAAAACATGCTGGGTGCGGTGCCTTTTCTCTAGTAGGCTGCACACTGCCACATGCAGTCTCTCCAATGGTGCCCAGAAGAAAAAACAAAAAAACAAAAAAACAAAAAAAAACAAAAAAACAAAAACAAAACAAAACAAAACAAAACAAAACGCTATGTGGACACAGGCCATTAAGAGTCATGTTTACTTACATTTGATTAATGCAAGTACAATATTTTCTTTTTTTAGTTCTGTTTTTGGTCTCCACCAACTTGCATGTCAATTGTCCAATATGCACCAATATAAAAACTTTTTTTTACAGAACAATGGTCAATCATATGATTGAAGGTGTCATCACGTAGTTTGTCTAGCAAAGCATGTCCCGACTTACAATACTCAGTACTGTCTGCAGCACGTGTGGCATAGTTCACATCTCAGCTGTGCAGGCAATGGTGCAGAGTCAAGCAGTGTCTGTTTAATAAGTTCGTAACTAGTTTGTGAATTGCTGGAAACTTAATAAACAATGACCCCATAATTTCCCCTTTTCAATACAACTCTAATATAACCCTCTCCTTGACAACCCTCATGCTAATCACATCTGTTTGCTATGTTAGCGAGGTAGTTAGTTAGCTTTGTCAGTATTACTCCCTAACATTGGTACGGGCCCCAAAAATCCAGTGACGTTCAGACGCGACTCTTATGTTTACCAGCTAGCAGCCAGGTACGGTGGATTTATGTTGTGCTATTTTAAAAATGGGAGTGCCACCAACTAAAACAAGTTTGGATAAAGGACTTTAGGTTCCTTCTGTGTTCCTGTGGAGGCAACACAAGGCAACACGGGCTGAGTAAATGACATATAAATCCTGTTAGGGGTGTCGCGATTGGCGACCAGAAAGCATTCATTCTAATCCGCCAATCTCATATTTTTTACTGAATATTGGCCAATAACACTAAAGCTGCAGGCTGTAAAATGGAAACTGTGATCTAAAAGATAAAATGCTCCATCGAGCTAAAGGGAACAAGATCAGCTGTTTATCACTACAAGCAAGCCTCTGTTACATTAGCCATAGTAGTTTGATGCATTGTTAATATAAAAAAATATTGATTAGAACGGATTTAAGGTCACAGCACATATTGTATTTATTATTTTCCCCCATCATTCCTAATGTTTAGCCCAGCCTGGGTCATGATATTGAATATGAATCAACTGTGGTCGATGCCGTATGTCCCATTGTCCTACTGTAGTGGAATAAGGCTAATTAACTCCTTCTTTTTCTCATCAGGCAGCACTGTCTCTCATCACAATTTGGCTCCAACAGCAATTACATTATCTTCTCTCCCCATAGCAGACCTGTGCAGGTTGACTGCACAGTGCACTTGATTTTGTTCGCAAGAACAATTCTTTTCTCAGCATTTTTCTCTGGACACTCTCTCTTCTTCTTTCTTTCTCTCTCTGAGACATGCCAGCTTTGATGCCGGTTCTGCCTCCCGATTGCCTCCTGGGGCAACCGTCCCCCCAGGATCCAAATGGCAGTAATGAAGAATGTCAATTACAGGAGGAAAAATAACTCTCTCTCTCTTTATGTTTGTAGACTGCAGGCTGCTCTACATACTGACATTGTGTCAATTAACCCCAAATGAATACATCACAGGGCAGAAGTCCACTCCTAATTAAGATCATTAGGGATAATTCACATAATTACTTGCTCTCTTTGACAGAAATGTCTAACGTACAACAATGCTGAATTGCTCTCAGCATGGGCCCCACTTCTCAAAAAACTGAACAAAGTGTGTGTGAGTAGAAAAAAAAATTAAAAGTATTCGTGGAGAAGGATGGACCCATTATGTTTTTCAAACTTTCTTTTACTGTGCACTAATAAGATGTAACAGACTGTACTTAAGTAAGACAAAAACTAGATATAACGTATTCTTTATTAGACAGTTATTTGACTTTATTAGAAGGTAATTACAGACACATGACAACAAAACTGTACTGTAAACTAAAACTTTAGACACACCTTCTTTGACTAGTCTGTGCAGTTATCCACAGACAAAATATCCCTCTGCCTCTATAATTTTAGCTTCTACTTGGTAGAACTGGTTCACATATTGGTTTTAAATGGGTTGTAAAGTGTCCCTAACTACCCTCTAATGAGATCTCATAAGGGTCTAATACTGCCTAAAAAAGAACATATTTCTAGTTCTCATATGATTTGATGTAAAGTTTGGCTGTTACATCTTATTAAAGCACAGTTAGATCCATGGTGTCTAATTAGCGTATCACTTACTGTCTAATAAAGAACATATTGCTTTTAGATTTTGTCTAATCTGATACGGCACAGTTCAGTTATACTGTGTCCTTAATTACCCTCTAATGAAGTCTCATAAGGATCTAACAGTGGGAAACAACACACTTAAGTTTACAGTACAGTTTTGTGGTAATGTATCCCTAATCACCTGGACAGAACATATATCTAGTTTTCATCTAATTTGATACAAAGCAGCTTGTTACATCTTTTTAGAGTCTAAGTAGGGTATAACTACTGTCTAATAACATATTATTTGTAGTTTTGTGTAATTTGACACAATGTACAGCTTACTGTAAAATAAAGTGTGACTATTAAGTTTTAGGTACGATCATTGATCATTGTTTTCACAAAATAAGGCCACTGACAGATATCTACTTGAGGCCCATACATCAGCAAGCTAAAGTAAATAGGTGGCACTGATACAGGTGGGGTTGGAAACAGGATCTGACAGGTGGCTATAATGCCTCTGGGATTAGATTCTTATTTGTGTGACACCTTTCTCTTGATGGCAATTCTTATAGACAGTTGTTTGACGATTGTCAGGATAAATTCTTACCTGGAGCTTCACCTTGACGCCATCAATGTTCAGGACTTTATTCTGGAAATGAAAGCAAGAAATCATAAGTGACAGTGCCTAAATTTAAACCCCTTTTTCCCAGCTAGAAGCAACTTTTTCAGCACATGGAAGAAACAACCTGAGGTGTGGGTGCGTCAGTTTGTGGTCAGACACCTCTCTGAACAGTCTCTTCCTCTCATCTACCAGCCACACTCTCCCCGCCTCTCACCATCAATATTGCATGTCTCCACCTCACTTTGGCCCCTTTTGATGAAGCCTGGCTTCTTTCCTCCAGAGGATTAACCCCCTTTGCCCTCCTCGCCTGCCTCTGTCTCTCCATTTTAGGGAGACATTCCTCTGATCTCGGCTTCGATCTGCTCCGCCACACAGCGGAGTGGAGCTCAGCCAAATGGACGTGCAGTTTCCCAGGTCAGAGGTTGACTCTGTCTCGATGGATAGAAGTACAAGGTTCAAACAACCTGCCATCAAATGAAATTTGGTCTTAAATGATGACAGGAGTTGGTTAAAGTTAAAGAACGCTCAACGAAATGTAAAGTAGAGTTTCTCCTAAAGACACGAACTCTTTTTCTGCTCATATGACTTGTTGCTTTGTTTGCTGTTTACAAAACATTGCAGTACATATTGGACTGATTCTTCCCTGTAACTCATTTGCACACCTGACCTGTATGTCAAAAAGTGACTCAGAAAGATAAATCAGCTTGGAGGTGTGATGCTGCCTTGTGCCCTCGGCCCTTCACCTCATTGATCAACATCCCTCCTGTTCCAACAAATGGAGGAGTGTTGCACCTTATTGATCTGCACTGTAAGACCAATGCAACATTTCCACTGCTTCTCCTGTTTGTGGAAGAAATAAGGGATGCGACTTATGATTATTTTCATTATCAATTAATCTGTAGATTATTTTCTTGGTTAACTGATTAATCATTTTGTTAGCAGCTCTGTAGTGGTTGGTTTGTCTCTGTTTCACTTGGCACGAGATCCTGGCATGGCTGAGATTTGCATCTCCATTACAACAGAACTACCTGCTTGATGGTGTTTTTTAACTGATGACTGAGCTCGATTTGAGCAGCTATAAAACAGCGAACAAACACTTAATTTCCTTTAAATTCTTCCCAATAAAATTCATGTGTTATTTTGTTATTCATAAGCTTTTATTATGAAGCAGAAAAATCAGGAAATGTTGGGTTTTTGTCAGCAGAAACAGACAAAAATGCAGATAAATAACAGTACTACAGTGATTCTAACTTTTTCTCGCTCGCAATTCACTTGCGGCACACACTTGTTTGAGGGGGAGAAGGGGGTTCTCCTCGCTTGGAAACGGGTCAGGCTCCCTTTGACCCCATTTTGGAGAAGGTTCATCTCTGGCATGACTCGGCACAGCTCTGCCTGCTAAAAGTGGTAATGGAAATGCAAGGTGATGATCATCCTGAAGATAATGTTCAAAATCTTGTGTTTCAATCCATGTTTGATATTGAGATATTATATCATATCATCCTCTGAGCACTGTGGAATGCATTTGAGCTATTTCACTAAAAAACAAAAATGTCAACCTTGTTATGGTGCTAAAGGAAAAGTCAGAGGATCATCAAAATCAGCAGAATTCATCCTCTAGGGACCAATCAGTGTGCAACATTTATATAACTTCTGAAAATACTTATAAAACGAATGCCTGTCTCGAAGACCAGTGTATCTTGTATATATCAACATGAAAGCAGGGAGCTTTTTATATTCTGTAGTTCCTGGATTTTTACATCAACACATCTGTTCACGGCTGCTGTAGGAAAGAGGAGGTCAAGATGTTCCTCAGTGACCCACATGTAGGCCTCCCAGTACGCCAATGTGGATTACATCACCTGGTGCCACGGCAATGCTCAAAAGCCTGTCCCAACCGTCATCCCTCTTAAATTGCTCCTCTAATTCCCCTGATCCACAAGGAGAAACAGAAGATTTTTAACCCCGACAAGACGCAGCTAATCTGCGAGCAGAGCTCTTAGAAAACGATACGGTCTTTGTTGACGTGTTCGGTTGATTTACCTCCCCGAGAGTCACAAAGCGGGAATCTCATACATATTCACGGGCAAGTCGAGCTGCAAGCTGGCTTGTAAGTGCGCTCTGATAGGAATCAGAGTCTCAAAAGATTTCCTCCCTGTTGTTGTTGTCACTAAAAACAACCCACAATGTGCTTGGAGGCTTCATAAATATTTAGTGACCCAGAAAAAGAGGCTCATGATAGCACTGTGGTGAGGGTTTTGGGTGGTTAGTCAGGCTTGATTGCACTGATAATTACTGTTAGATTTGTTAAAGTCTGTGTAAAGGGACTTCAGAATGTTTCTTCTAAAGACATTACACATGTTAGGAAAGTAGCTGCTGACAACATGTGAAGCGAATGAGAAATATGTAGCACTGAATTGTGGAGTCATATTGTTCCCCTGTTCATGATTTCTGTGTTCAGGATTTTTTCTAGGTGGACCTGAAATATGGCTCGGTGAAGCAACAGGGCCATAGTCTCCTAACACTATATAAACCCCACAAATCTACACCCTCCCCAGTGGTCAGTTATGACTGTACCTTCAACGACTCTCTCAGTCCAAATCAACCAGCAATTACTGCTCACTTCAGTTCCAAAAACCCAACACAGATGAAATAAAATACCATCTTGTTGCAGGCTGAGAGGAAAGAGATGTTTCTCCGAGGAGTTAATAGGCCTCTGTCCTCTGTTTTTGGTAGCTCAAACAATCTGTCTGTCTGTCAGTCTGTCTGTACCAAGTCCAATAAGCTGCGAGACAGAGCATCCACTCCCAGCAGTGGTGTCTGACACGCAGAGCGGACAAACCCCAATATTTTCAGGGCAGAGGAAACTTCAATTTTTTTCATTATTTTGAGACCTAATTTCATGTACTTAGCTATTTTTTAATAATTCAAATTTGGCTGGGTGGTTACAAGCACATGTTTCTGTGGTGTGACAAACTCAGAACCATCTAAGGGGGACAACTTTTGGGGGGCATTGAGTTTTATATCCCACAAAAGTTATGCCCCCTGATCCTGAGGCAAAGCAGGAAAACTGAAGCTGTACAATTGGCCAAAGCACTTTAATTAACTGATTAACAAGCCATGAATTCAAACTCTTTTGACCGTTAATGCAGTTAGTATAGTACCTTGTGGCTCTACCATCAGAATTAGAGTAACACAACACAATTTTTTTGGCACCAGCTTTGTGCAAAAATACTTCAAAAGATTCACAGATTGCACTGCACTCTAAGGAGGGATAAAATGCTTTGGACTGAAGACTGAGTTGAAATTTTGGAATCTCAGACAAAACGTGAAAGTCCAGAGTGTGCACAAACACTGCATTCATACTTTATCCAAAACACTTCAGGGTTACATATTGGCAGAGATGGCAGCACATGATGGATTTACCTTCAATTTTTTGCTGCGTTGAAATGCAGCTCAGCCAAAATCTCCTGAAAAATCCATCCGAAATCTCCCACTAGGTGAATAAAAGGTTTTTTAAAGTTTGAAAATTTGATCATTCATTGATCATTCATTCATTACCATTAAGACTAAGTAATAATAAACTAGGGTTTATTAGGCAGACTATATATATCATCATGGAGCGCATGGTGCCAGCCTTCTCCTGGAAATGCAGCAGCCCTGGAATCTGTCTCCGCTTAATATAATTGAAAACACCAAATGACTTACTTTAACAAATTTTGTTTAATTTTGTTGGATGCTGCTCCGTCAGACAGCGACAGATCAGAGGCAATAAAGTTGGCATTTCATCCTTGCAGCTGTAGTGAAGGTCAAGCTGCATGCAGCATGTGCAGTTTATATTATGTTCATTATATTGTTGAAATGGTGTTCCTCTATCTCGATAATTGGTCACACCAAAAGATAACACATTAAAGTAGTCAGGTTTGGAGCCCACATACATTGGGATATTGTGCTTCTGTTCCCAGGATAGAAAATATCTCATTTTTAGGAAAAATATTAATCCCTGCTCCTCACCACATCACACCATCTAACATTACATACCTGTAGGTCATATTTTTGCCCCCTCCATGTTAAACTCAAGTCGGTACCCATGCTCAGAACACATTTATTGTTGCTTCACACAGAGGAAATACATGAAATCAGCCAGAACAAGACATAATAACACAGATTTAATGGGAACTGAGCGAGTGTGAACTGAGAAGGATGAAAAGTATCTGAGCAGCTTATATGACTAAATCTACTGTGCTAAGATGGGGAATTAAACTATTGTAGATTACATACTGTCAGTCACACTTCAAGCAACTCTTTGCAACCACTTTGCTCTCAAAACTTCCTCAAGCTTCAACATCTCACAAGCTGACACAGCTCCGCACTGTGTACTTAGAGTTTACTTACAATTTACAGAGGGACAGCAGACAAGCCCGCGCCACTTTCGGGTCAATTTCATTCCCTGAGCTCCAGCAAACACCCCCCAAACACAACGCGCCTTCAAATACAAACTACTCTACTTACCAGCCAGACACTGGATGTTAGCCATTTATTGCTCTATCTTTTTTCCCCAAAGGTACATGAGTGAGAAGGTACAGTCAGCACAGAATGACTCTAACAGCACTTCACTGGGATCATAAATTACAAATGCACAAGGAGCTTTCAGAGGGGCCTGTGAAGTGTGAGCCAATAAAACATTGATGGTGGCTATGTGAGGCAAAGAACAGGAGCACGATGGTCACAGAAAGGTTGTGCATTACACAAACTCGCAGTATTGATAAAAATAATGAGACAGAGGCTATATGGCACAGTTTCTCCACGTCTTCTCTTTTGCTCCGAGAGCTCACTAGTGCATACGACTGCCTGGCCTCAACACACACGTCAGAAATCAAAGCAATGGGGGAAATAAGCTAAAGGACTGAGGGCAGGCATAGAGGCACGGCTCTACTCTGTAGTCAACCCAACTCCCAGCTGTCAAGTTTTCTAAGTCATGCTGACACAGACATTATGCACACACTCGCACATACTGTACCCAAACACACTCAACCTCCCCAACCTCCCCGCCTGCAGAGAGACACTCTCACTTTATCAGCTGGTTTTGAAAGAAGTTTGATGATTATTATGAGACTGGATATCATCTTAGATTGTGGATATTGTCATAACATAATATGCCATTAATGTTGTCTTCACTGCATTACAGTAAAGTGATGTAATTTTCTGAATTGTTCAAGCTGTTTTATTATTTGGCTTTAAATTTAGTCATTATACTCCAAAAGCATCCCTACAATATTGTTGCAATGCCAATATTGAGGTATTTGGTCAATAATACTGTGATATTTGATTTTGTCCATATTGCCCAAATATAGATCCAATTAGAGCTTGACTGATATATTGTTTAGTCTGTGTTACCGGTCTGATATTGGCCTATCATGGCTTCATCGGTCTATATTGGTATTGGCGTATATGTTGTTATGTAGATTGTCTTTGTTTCATTTTTAATTTTATAGGTAGCATTCATCTTCTTTCTTAATTTAAGTTTAATGTGTAGATATGCTTGTTCTTTGGTCTTATTTTTTATTTATATTTATTTAGAATTATTAAAAATACTAGTAAAACTGTTTCAGTGTCCTGGTGTCATTTTTGGACAATAAGTTTATTGTTTAACAGTAAAATATCCTGCTTCCATTTACATATGTTTGTCACAAGTATTTAATAACCACACTTGAGGGATCATTGCAATATTAGCTGATATATCAATATCAGAATTGTTTTTAATGACCTAATATAGTTATTGACATCAGCCCAATAACTACATTTGTTCTTGGGCTCTAAAACATCATCACATTACAGTTAATGTAATTAAATTGTTTCTTCATAAAATAATGACAGGAATGTCAAATTTTTGCTAATCCAGTGAATTAAATACCTGATAAATTAATATACGTCCTCATATTGCTAAATACATCCAATGCAAGGTTTATAAAATTCTGACAGCCTACCTCTGTATACTGTACATAAACCAATCAAAATTAATTACCAGTCATCTTTATCCCTTCTTATTCCCTTTTTCTCAAATACAATCTCATGTTAAAACACTGCTCTGCAAATCAAAGCCTTTGGCTTGGACTTTTTTTTTCTGGGACCAAAGCCATTCAATATAGTCTTTGCATCTCTAATCTTCAGCTCAAATTCAGATCATAATTAGCCTACTGCTGTATCATCTGCCTCAACATCAAGTGCACATATAGTTTGATGTGAGAGAATTTAATCAGGTCAAAAACAGACAAACAACAAGTACAGTATTTACCAGATTGCCAAATCTGTAGGTAAGTAGCTTTGTTGTCATGTTATGTTATGTTTAGTCGTTATTATTATTATGAAATCTTTATGATATGACATTTCCACCTCTGTGATTTGAGAGGCAGATTTCTATAGGAATTGGTATTTTAACATCTGTGAGAAATACAGTAAGTGTATAAATAGGGCCTCCTCTCCTCTCCTCTCCTCTCCTCTCCTCTCCTCTCCTCGATACAGCTTCGTCAGCATTTACAAACCACAAGGCACTCTTTTACAAACGCTTTCGATTAAGATGCGCTGGATATTCTCCTGGAGACAGAGGTAGCACAATAAATCACTGTACACCACACACACACAAACATGCACATAATGCAGCCTATAGACACTATGGGACTCATTCATTGACTGGCTATATGTGCTGACCCTTGTTCATGAGGTAACAATGATTTTGACCCGTGATAATTGCTTGTATGCTCAATTTGTAGAAAGGCATAATATACAAACCCAATTCCAAAAAAGTTGGGAAGCAGTGTAAAACATAAATAAAAACAAAAGACCTACATTCAATTTTGTACATTACAAACACAATATACTATAAGTTCAAACTGATTAACTTTACTGTTTTTTGTAAATATACATCTTCTTTTCTTTAAACAACACTTGTTTAGAAACTGCATAAACTAATTGTTGAATATATTAGAGATGAGCATGATTAGTCGACTACACGATTAAAGGTCACCGCCCTCGCTAGTTGGCACCAGAAATACTAGTCGGTTAATATTTATCAATATTTTATTCACGTACAATGCCACTTAATCGTTGCCTCTAAGGTGTTAAGCAGGCTGGAGTGGCTGGAGCCCCATCAGACGACAACCCCACTTGCCCAGTGTTTATGCCCCAATGGTCCACGCAACCCTGGATATTTTTATCAGTAAAGTCCGACAGAAGACAGCTCGTAAAACCAGCTCGATTTGGCAGTGTTTTGATATCGGAAAAAAGGAGAAAAGGTTGAATAGGCTCTGTCAGAATATATATATATATATATATATATATATATATATATATATATATATATATATATATATATATATATGTGTATATATACATATATATATATAACCACCTAACTGGAGCAATGTTACCACATTAAGCACCGACACAGATGTTAACCTGCAAAAAGAGCTGGCTGATGCCGCTAGCTCCACTAAAGTTAGCCACACTGTGTAGCAGGCTGACAGCTAACATTAGCTCTGGGTAAACAATGTCGTTAACCTCCAGACACTATGATCCTTTTTGGTCTGAAAAGGTGAAACATTAAGTGAGTTGTTGTCATGTTTTGTAGGTTAATGTACAATGTTCGTAGTAAGTAAGTGCCACATTTCATCAGCATTTAAAATACGATTTGACGATTGCAGACTGTGATTAACGGCTTCAAATAGCTCTTAATGCACACAATATTTTTTGTACAGTGTTTAACATGATCAATCCATAAGGAATGCTCAATTTTAACTGCTTTCTCAGTGTTTTCTTACTGTTAGGCTAGTCTAAATTAAATATTGCATTTAATTTTCGACAGGGAAATTAGTTGCCAGGAACATCCCTAGAATAAAACCAACACCAGGTGCTCAACTGTACAGAGTGTGTATTGGTATTGTCTTGCTGAAATAAGCAGGGGGGACCCTGAAAAAGATGTTATCTGGATGGCAGCATATGTTGCTCCAAATGCTGTCCTGCCATAGGCACTAACACAACCCCATACCATCTCAGATTCTTTTAATGAAATTGTGGTTTGTAGAATCCCTAAATTTCTAAAAACTGCCCATGTAGTTTTTCCACAAAGGTCCTGAACTACTGAATCTTTTTTGGAATTGGGGTTTGTACCTATTCGTGTAATGTTTTTTTTTTTTATGATGACAGACTTGTAAACACAAGCTATAGAAGCTATATCAAGTTATTTTTTATGATCATACCACTATGATTTAATGTTAATTGATATTGACCTTGTTCTACCGATTCAGTGAGGATATTCAGAGCTAAGAATCAAAGTTTTTTTCTAATCAGTCACAGCTCTGACTGAAAAAGCAAAGTCTGCTTCCACAAAACACTTCTGACTGTCAGTGTAATAGCCAGAACCTTCCTGTTATTGACTTCTTCACTTGAGTGAACCGGTGAAGTTGAAAACAGAGACTAATTGAAAGAGCAGTGGGCCTTAGGGCTCTAACTGCACTGCTGCAAAAACACAGTCTTCTTCATTCATTTCTATGAGACCCCAGCAGCAATAAAACAGGAGGGCTGCTGCACAGGGCTCCTGCAAAAACTCATGGTCTGGCAAAATTGGTCCAAGATCTTCTTTATGTTGCATCTGGCACCACATAGGTTAATATGAAATCACATTCAAGCCTTGTAGCATGTACCTGTGTCATTTTGTTAATTTACTATTCACCTGGCTAACCTTTAACTGTGCTAACTGTGCTAAAGACTCTGCTCCAAAAGGCAAAGTTAGTGATTTACCTGGATCACTTTGCTCTTTTTACATCAGATTAAATCAGCTTCCTGGATAAAACCGCTTGTTTATATTTGATCTTTTAGCCTGTAGCAACATACTCATACTGTCACAGGCACTTTCTGTGATCCAAACCTGCCCTAAGGCAATAAATACACACAAACACACTCACACAGCATTTTGTGATGCTGTATCACAGATCCATTATTCAGCTGAATGCTGTGAGGGGGAGCCTTGACCTCTCTGAAGCTCTGGATCTTTTTCACACACAGCGTGATACAAACCAAATGGCAACAGAACACTATATGGTGTGACCATGTGTGTTGGTGAATAATCTCCTGTGGGTGAATAACAGGACAAAGCAGGCTGCTGGCTGAAACTCCCAACATTTCTTGTCTGTCCTTCAGATTTCATGAAACTCCCCTGATGTTCAGACATGAATATATAAACACACACGCAGCATAAAGTTAGCTACTACGAGCCAAACTGAAAGTCTCGTCCTCTGTCTTCTCTGCAGTCCCTCTTAGTTTTTTTCTCAGAGAAGCACTTTTATTTATGTTGGTTCATCACAGTCTTCTCAAAAGAATATCTGCCAACGCATATGTTGCTCTGATTTATTACAGTTTTTCTCAACTGCTGAGACACATTTTTTTCCTGAAATTCTGCACCACAAACTACTGAAATAAAAATGACTTACCACAATGACCTGTACAAACCTCAACACTCTATCCAAAATGTTTTCTTACATCTAGATCCAATGTTGCCCTTGGATTGCTCATAACCCATCAAATACACAGACAGTATAGACTGCTTATGGTGACATTGGCTCATTAAAAAAGTGAAATTAATCATGAGGTGTTGAATCTGTATATATTCTGTACTCTATAGTCAGCTAAACTGTTCGTCTTTGACAAGTCTTTGTTGATCATGCCTTTGTTTTATTCGTTAGCTGCAGGAAAAAAAACCTCAAACAGAGCCGGGGCAATTGTTGCATCACAGACTTTTTCTTTTGTAACACTGTAGGCACCGGTCAAACTGTGCTGTAGCTGCAATTATAGCCAGTTAGCTCAGTTAGCGGTCCTATTGGACTGAGATATAGTTTGTTGACCAGGAACACAGCATCTGAGGTGATTTAAGCACCAAGGCGCCTGTGGCGAGGACAAACTCACTTTTAACAATTCAGAAACATTTATACCTTCATACCTGGATAGACTTTACTGAAATGTCCCTGCATGTGAATTACATCTGGAGAATAAAGTATTAATTGAGTTCAGGTTGTGATGGCTCTCAGTGTTGTGCATGAACAAGCTGAGAGAGCATGTGAATGATGATCACAAGTAAAACGCTCAGCATTTTGAAAAAGGACTTGGTTACCTTGATTTTTATTGGCTTTTATGTCAGTCATCCATTTAGTCTGGGAAGTGATTAGTGGCAATGAATAGGGGATGAATGAGTAGGAGGAGGTTGTATTTAAAAAGAAGAGCACAGAGCAGTTTATTTAGAAAAAAAAAAGTAAGAAATGAACATGATATTTTTTGGGGCTGTGAACTTTTAAGTAAAGTTTAAAATTCAAAACTGTGAACACTGAACGTGAACTGGTTCATTTGAATCGGTGTGAACTGAAGTGTGAACTTGCAGAACACGACTGTACTGACTGCTACGCAATACTGTGAATTTTGCACATTCCCGTATAAATCTGTAAAGCTACTCCAATTACTTCAACAGTCATATTGTATGGCTATTAATGATTATTCATTAATCCATAATTGCTGTTGAGATTTTAACCGATTAAAATGTATATGATATGATAATTAATCAGTAGTTTAGATTTGACATCGTTTTGTCTGGTAGAGCTATTTGTTGAATTAGGAAACTTAGATTTAAAGGTGAAGTCAGAGCTATTCATAAATGCATCAAGACATCAAATACCAACATTTTGAGTCGGTGAAACGTCACGAGCTCAGCAAAACAATGAGAAACATTACGGAAATACAGCTGTAGGGCAGGGACTCTGCAGATACAGCCACCACTGCACACTTCTATAGGTCATAAGTGATGATCGAAAGGGATTGTGTTTGTATGAGTCCATACACTGCTTTTTTTTTTTTTTTTAAAGAAAATGTTGCAGATTATACCTAAAAAATAAAAAAAATAAAAAATAAAAAATTAGGAAAAAAACATGTATACATGTGTGTAGTATCTCTATAATTATTAATGATTATGCAATGAATGGATTGTTTGTGTTTTTAACTATTGGTTAAAATAAATGCACAAAATGTGCAACCCTTGAACATACTGTTCCTGTTTTTGTTTCCTGTTATTCTCACTATCTGATTTAAAAGAAATTCTACTTATTTTCATTTTCTTCTTTACCATCTCTCATCATCTTTGTCCAGTGGTGTCTCCATTTTCCAACAAGTCGCTTCCCACTGCTTTCATGCCAAGGTTAAATATTCATGGTGTGCTCCTCAGGGCTCGCCTCTCCAGATCCCAGTGACATTAGGGCAGCAGGTGGCAAAGCTGCTTTTCATTAATTACGAACACCTCCCCAGGCAGAAGTGAACCCCCCAACCAATACACGCACACATGTTTACACGTGCATGCACGTATATAGTCACTTGGACAAACAGTTGTTCGAGTGAAGCTTGAACATCTCAGTCCTAATTATAAAAGTAGACTCATAAAAACAATTATAACAATCAAGCAAAATGGCTTTCAGTACAGTTTACATATAGGTGTAAACACACATGTATAGAGTGCCTGTTATTGCGTGTTAAACTATGACTCTGACTCTCATTGTAGCTCCTACTTCATCTTAATTCAATTCTTTTTTTAAACAGAAAAAAAAACATTACTGCCACTTGATGGCATGATCAAGCTTGGCACTTTAATTGCACCCACTCAGAGAAGGCAGGCAGGCAGACAGGCTGGCAGGCGGGAGAGTGGATAATGGAGAAATCAGTCAGCCATCCCTCCGCTAACTGTAAAAAAGAGAAAAAACATATAGAAGCTGGAAACAAGTGAAAGACAAGATGTATAAAGAGCGTCATGAGCGAGGCGATGGACTGTCAGTGACATGCACAGTGACAGAGGAAGTATCAAAGAGGAGCGGAAGCTTTCAGAGAAGAAGATGTAATCACCAAGTCACAGCTTGATTTCTATGATGGGTCCGTTATCGTCCTCTCGCATGCCAGAGCTGCCTCTCTCCCTGCTGCTTGATTTTCCATCTTTTTTCTTCACTCACTCTCTAAACAGACAGACATTTGCAGACTCACATAAGAGTAACTGAAGGTTTTAACTTTCCAAATCCTTCCAGCAGGCCTGGAGATTCATCATTAAGGTGCAGGGCCACTTGACCTTTGGTGTTCTTGATTTCATGAGTGCACAAAGGCCAAATACCAGGGCAGCAAGGCCATCAAATAAAACAAGGATTTTAAGTCCACAGAAACAATGAAGATAACTTATGGGTTAGTAATGATTTTTTTATAAACTTTTTTTCTGTTTTTTCTGTATTTGTTAAGGCTAAGTTTAGGGACGTCAATCAGAGGTCAGTCTATATAATGCTGTGTGATATGATGAGTTAGTATGTCACTGATAAGTTTCTCATTATTTTGAGATAATAAGTCATTAATTTGAGAACATATGTCATTATTCTGAAATTCTCATTCATTATTTTAAGTTAATAAATCATTGTTTTGAAATTTTTTCTCTATATTTTTAGATGCTGACTCATTAATCTAATAGATGAGACTACTACAGACAAATGAATTTCCCCTTGGGGATTAATAAAGTATTTCTATTCTATTCTATTCTATTCTATTCTATTATTTCAAGATAGTAAGTCATTATTTTTGAAACACTAACTCATTATTTCAATATAAGTATTATTTTGAGAAAGTTTCCCATTATACTGACTGATGGGATCTTTCTTTTTTTCATTTTTCATCACATTGGTGCAGCATCTGGACAGTAGCACAATGAAAACATACACATTTCGTGTTTATCACTGTTAACAGTGCCTGCAGTCTACACTGTAAAACACAAAATTGTAGAGTAGCATCAGGCTTCATGGTCAAAGAAAGTGTGTGTCAACACACTTAGATAGCCTGGTTTTCCAGCAGTTCGTACCAGGCTTAAAATCTAACCCAATGCAGGTCATGTGCACAGCATTTCTCTTGATGTTGCCAAATCAACAAGAACTTCACGTTTAAGTCATGGTTAGATGTGGATAACTTGCTGTATCTAAGACATTCAGTTCTTTACTACAGGTACAATATCTACAGACACGCTTCTCCAACACAGAAACATTCAGCCATACCTCTTCTGTGTCCTCAGCATCAGAAACACTCATCTCTATACAACCATAAACAAAGTGATGAATCATCGGTCCAGCCTTTTATCAATAGTTGGAAGGACTCAAACGCATAACTCCATCAGCATCCTTCAACTTGTCAAAGCAGCAACCTCGACCTTTCTGCTTCTGTCATCAGCCTTATTTTGATGACAGAACACGACAATGTCGATACAAAAAAAAAAAAAAAAAAAAAAAAAAAAAAAAAAAAAAA